>CM031239.1:530310391-530558350 GCA_018340775.1 Taxus wallichiana var. yunnanensis | reverse complement strand
GTTACGTATTGCTAGCCCAAAGGTTATTTTCGCTGCTGTTTCGAGTAGTTGTTTTAACAACTCATATAGATTTGTAGCATCACTCCACACATTTAATAGTATGGGAGGGTGTGGTGATGATCCTACTTCTTCGGCTTTGTGTCCTTCCTTATTACCTTGGCTTTTTCGATCGCGACATCAATATCATGGTCCTCGCTTGTTTTCTGCTTTATTCTTAGATCATGGAACACCTATTTGCAGCAGTTGATCGATATCATGTTTGGTGTTTTGCTCTTTGACATCACTCCTACTGACGCCTCCTTGTATGGAGCCATTCCTCGGGCAAGCCCAGTTGGTCATTTCTGCTTATTTCAACATCAGCAAGATCTCACCAAACTTCTTCATTTATGATTTTTTATTTTACTTATCGCCTTAAGTGGTTCGCTTCTTCTTACTCTCTTTACTTTGTTGTTACTAGCTTCTTAGTTACCTCAGTTGTCCTTTTCAAAAGTCTTTGGGCTATCGATACGGAAAATTTATCAGTTTATAGTTTTTGATCACAACAGCAATACACATCTATTTCGGGCCCTAGCTTCACTTCGAGGGGGCAAGTAGAGCAGTATTGCATTTAACCTGCGTTTATTGTACTTTATTTACCATTATTGCATTTATCCCCACCTATTTATGTGGATATTTCTTTTATGTTATTTTAGATATTAGAGATATTATCTAGTCAAGTAGGTATAGTTTTTCCTCGATCTACGGTATCGACTAGATCCTTCTATTATCTGGCCTTCCAAACTAAGGTTTTAATGGTCTTTTGATGACTAGTTATTTCCTTGATTTAAGGCCGATCTATACGACCTTGAACTGCCTTTAGATTTATTATTCCTTCTATTTAAGAAGGACCATTCTCAATGTAAGGGCATTTAGTACCAATAATAGAGGACATTTCTACTCATTTTTCAGAAAGGTTTTATGTAAAGTTATTCCAGAATTACTTCATCTTAATGATTGTGGTGTTTGATTAGAATTGCTCTGGTTTGGTACAATCTACATTGCTCTCCTTTCATCTTCAAGACTGAAACAGCTCAAATTGGAAAAATTAACTAAACATTAAGAACTCTCTGTTTATCATGCCTAAGATAACCTTGTGGGGTATTAACAAACACCATAACATGCTAGGACAACAGTGATTTTAAATTTTTTTATTTCATTATCAAATGAAATCTCTTATGATAAATGAAATTATTAAATGCCACCAATATCACAAGACTAGATATTGTGTAGATTCAAAAGATTTTAATGTGATTTCACTTAAACAAAACCACCACATTTGCAAACACAAAGCACAAAGATTGCTGAAAAATAATGCAAATTAAATTAGTTTGATTAAATTAATAAATATAAATTTTAGAACACCTAAAGCTGCTTAATACGTACACTTCCCGCAACTACATCACACACTTCAATGAATAATAAAGAGATAAATGACGCTTTCAAGGTTTCGTAAGGATGGTTCATCAAAGATTTTTTGAAAAATCAGTCCTGACTTCAATAATTAACCATTACACGTAAAATTCAGCGTGGAATATAACACTTCATTTACGGGCACAGCTTCTGCAAACACGAGATATTCAGCAATTATCATGTGCGCACTCTTCTGCTAATCAAATGTTCTGGTAGTGTTCTGTTAGGTGCAAGCAAATCTTCACATTTGAAGATTCAATTTATTCATCTAGGTAGGTCGTTATTCATCTCATTTTTACTCAACCATTTCCTTCCTCTAATCTATTGAATCATGCTCTTGTTGTTAAAGAAAGAAGAAATGAATATCAGACTAAGGCAATGATCATATCACGTCTCGATTGTAAAGATGTCTTCAGATTTTTCCCACCTGTCCATGAGTAGAAAATTAATGTCTTCTTCATTTTACGTGGTAGGAGACTCTTAAGAAAATGATTTCAAAAATCAAGGCAATTCTGATCCCCAGAGCTTAAAATAGAAATGGTAGAAAACTCAGAGACAGATGCATAGTTTTCTATTGATTCTCTTTGGAATCTGACCATCTGCTGGAGATCCTGCTAAGATAGCCTGGTAATTCTTTTTACCTTATAAACCTTTTTGGAAAATACAAAATTTCTCAATTCTTTTGCCTCTCGCATTTAAAATACCACACGTGTCCCTGCGGTCCCAAAGGAACCCATAACATTTTTCTATTTCGTCTTTTGGAAAAGAGAAAATTTCTTCTGTTTAGCTCTCGCAGCCTATTCTTCCACTTAGTTTTGATGTTTGTCCTGAGGAATCACACTTCTGCATAGAACTTCAACCTCTTTCTTCTCTCCTAAAGTGAAAATTCTTCCAAATTTCACCCAAGAGTCCCGCACCTCCATCAGCTCACTGCAGGAACTTGACACTTAAGCCTCTCATCGGCCCCAGGTCATTTTGATGATTTAACTTGGAATAAAGTGACAAAATCTAAGTTGCCTCTACACTACCTCTCTGCTTTTGACTTTTTCAAACCACCAGCGGTTCTAATGGCACACCTCACATGGTCACCAAAACTAGAACTTGCTCGAGTCTGGTCGCTATTTGTCTCAGCCTTTGGGAAGATCAAAAACTAAGGAAAGAAGACCTCGGTGAAACCTCCAAGTTTTTTTATGGCACAACTTCAAGAACCTTATAAGACTTTAAAATGATTCTGAGCGTGACGTGCTTCGCTCCATTTTAGAATTTTACTTCATATTTACATAAAGGGAAAATATTTCAACTTTCTCTCCAAAGGCCCGTATGTCCACTTTTAATTTTGCCACATGTCCTGCGGGTCAAGCTTAAGCAAGACTCTTTTCGCTCGCTTTAAATTTCACTTTAATCTTGAGCTAAGGGGCTACGAGGGGTAAAGTTCAAAATTTTTGCCAAAGTATCCAAAAGAACAAGTTCAAAAAACAAACCCCGCCGCACTCCAATCCAATACAGAAGCCACATAAGTACCATAAAGAACTAATCTGGGACCGAGCAGAGCTACGACCAAATTTAGGATTTTTACCAAAAGCAAAGCGAAAGTTTGAAATGACTTTCCATCATCTCCACCAACCAAAGAATCCACGTGACCACCAAATGTTGAGGGAGCACCTCATTCAGCAGCCCTAACTGATTTTCAGCCTAAAGGATACTTTTTTGAACAAACCATGGAAACATGGTTCCAAGCATCTAAAACCATGGACGGATTTTCTGGTATAAAAATAGCAACTGACTGGTCTTGATTCTTCCACAATGGGAAAACAGGGAAAATGGCAGAGCTCATGATTTTCAAGAAAATTAGGGCCCATTGATTTTAAAGAAATTAGTGGTGTGGAAAACTCAGACTTTCAAAAGGGGCATTACAATGGATTCTCTCAGTGAAAAATTGAGGTATTCCAAATTGAGGTAAAATCTTCAGAATTATCCACATCGAGAGAGGAAACATTTCAGCAACAAGCACTGCAGGCACCAAAAAATGGTCTCAGACTTAGAAACAGAGCAGCAACATCACCTAACCATGGATGGGCACTCCCATGAAAAGCCATAAGAACAACTAGTAGACTGGCGCGACAAATGCATCATTGGGCAGTAGATTCAAAGAGGAAAGCTAAAGATAGTGAACAAACCAAAAACCATCTCAAAAAACTTGGAACTGAGAACAACAACTCAGGTCATCAGGTGGATGTTAATGAGCAAAAACACAAAAGACAAGAAACAAAAAATGAACTATACACTCAGACATGGGTGATGTCACCTGATCCTAGGGAATCAACCAGCAGCGCTTCGCTGCCTTCCATTACTAGGAAATTAGAAATCACTGATCCAATTTTTCTGTACAGGTGAAGTTTCACCAATCAATTAATTTATGGCATTGAACTGCAATGCATCAAATTTACCTATGTTTTCCTTGATCATGGGTCTGCTATCCAATAACATCACAAGACTTTCCAGTCGCTGAAATCTTTGGGATATCCTTTTCAAATAATTTCTTTTCAATTTTCTATGGACTTGCTATTTTTGGTGATGCCTTCTTTTCACTGTTCTGTCAATCGTTAATGTTGAGCTTCATACTTTGAATTAAAACTTCTTTTGATCTTCCAGTTTGTTAAATGAACTAATATGAGAGATATTTTGTACATATGAAGGGCAAGCGAATTTGAGTTCCATATACTAACTCAAATGGACTCTTTCCAAGTGAGCTCTTTTTGATAGTAATCCTATGTCAACTTCAAACAATGAACTCTGCCACCCCATTTTCTTATTGTCCTCTTGCTGCCTTGAGTTCTTATTTCGACAATTTTTACCATATTTTTTATTCTATGGACTAAACCTATCCATTTCCATGGGGATTGTAATAAGAGGGAATATGTCAAATTGATCCTATTCTTTTCACATGAGACTTCCACTGCATAGGTTTAGCTCCGAATCTCATGTGGCATTTATCAAGAATAATTTTGATCTGCAACCCAAACTGCTTGAGATGATATGGCTCAACACAAAGTCCACATGGACAATTTGGTGTGTTTCTTGGCAGGTGGGGATTTATTACCACCACTTAGTGTAAGTAGTCGACCTGGCACATATCCAAGAATCACTTATTGGCTGCACTTGAAGGGTCTGAAATCTCACCAATGAAATCCATTCCTCATTACTGCCGAATGGGCTAATCTGATATAGGACAGGCCAAATTTGGCGGAGGGCTCAAGCTTTCTGCCTTCTAGAGAGAAGCTGGGACCACTCTCAGTTCTTCTAGAACTAAAAGGTTTATCCCTGAAGAGAGTTGGCTACCAATAACCATCCTCAAGGATCTTATGTGTCAGTGACTTTTGCAGCAAGAAATGCCCCTAGCAAACTCCTCCATGGAAGATTCTGCACATCTTGCGGGCTTCATCTTACCCAGTGAATGCACCAAGAGAAATCCTTTAGTGGTTCTCCAAGCTAACAGCCCATAATCATAGTAATGACATATTTCTAGGAAGCCAAACGAAGGGATCTTTTCTCGTTCTTTATTTAATGCGAGGTGTGTAGATGTCCGACAAAAACACTTTGGTATCATGTCTTAGACCACCATTTTTCAAAACATCACCCTTCCTTCTTCTACCTCATTTACCTCAATATTTTTTTGTTTCGAGAATTAGTTGGTAAGTTTAATGGGAAATGCAAACCCTCAATAAAGTCTCATATATGTTTTGACATTCCATGTCACATTTAAACTTTATCACCAATTCACCTTTATTAGACTTCAGAGTCCTAATAAGATGTCTTTCACCATGTTGTAAAAGTTTCATAAGCAACAATTCTTGAGCTCAAATGTAAGGCTTGAAACCTTTGTTGCTTTTGTCAAGGTTAATGCTTGTTTCTCCATAATAGTGTATTCTCATCTCGGCCCCCGTAATGCCTTACTAAAAAGTGCACTGGGCAGCTCTCCACGCTACTTCATCATCTTTTCTCTCGCAGCAATGCCACAAAATGCAATAAAAGATTCGCTGAGCAATGGCAGTCATAATTTTAAAGTGTTATTTCTTATAACCTGGAGCTATTAATATGGTGGAATGCTTTAATGTTCCTCTTGGTCTTATTCAAACTTAGTGGCATCCTCCTCTCATTTAAGATGGCTCCTGCCCTCTCTCAAAGATGCCAAAGGATCGAATGGTCAACCTGGGGTGAAAATTCTGATATTAACTGGTTAAATTTTATCTACCCAAAGCATGACTCCAATCCCCCTTCTTCGTTCTTGGAACTGGGGACCTTATCGATTGCGCCTTGCCCTTTCCCGCATCAATCATCACCCTTGCGGACAACATTGCGACCAAGCAATTTTTCCTTTATATTCCTCGTAATGGAACTCCTTTCGTTGATCGAAAGTGAAATGCAACATTCTCTACATCTTATCAAAGCATTTTCCAAGTGCTACAAATGATCACCTCTCTTTCTAGAGAACACACCATTACATTCAACTTGATAGACAGATAATAAATCATTGGATGTAATCTGAAGAAAACAACATCCACCTTGTTATCCAAAATTCACCCCTCAAGGTAATTTTGATAACATGCATCAAATTCTTTAGTCACGGGCTAGTATAATTGATTCAAGGCCAAAAAATCTTTTTGGGGTCCCCTGGCATCTCTCTAACTTCCCCATCCAAGGAAAAATCCAACAAGGTAGCAAAAAATTGAAAAAATCCAAAAAAATGAAGTCGTAGGCTTGTTTTAAGACATCAAGGGTCCTGGAGGCTGCAAATTGTAGCAAAGGCAGCAGAGTGCATTGTACCAAGGTTTTCGTACCAGGTTTGGAGCCAAAATAGAAAGGAATCAGCTAAATCAATTTTTTTGTCCTGTGCATCGCATGACAAGTTCAACAGGGACACCGCAGCATATTGCACGAAATTGTCGCAGTAAAAAAATCGAAAAGGTAGACATTTTGTCCCTAGAGGTCCACAGGATAGTTGGGATGTTGGGACACATGGGACATGAAAATATGATTTTTCCACAAGTCAGTCTATTATGGGTGGTTCTGAGATATTATCGTTCGAGAAAATCGGGACAAAAGTACACGCAAAGGTGAAATCGCTACGCAAGGAGCCAAACTAAGTGGATGCGGCCTACGCAGTAAAAAGGTCAACGGCCCTTATGCCCTAGTCAATGGAGAATGCCAGAGGGACAAGGATGCCCGAATCGCTAATGCGGAAGAATGTTTCCAGACAATTGGGACACACGGACTCGATTTTGCCGAAATAACCGCAAAGAAAGAGAAAAGTCAAAGTTTGACATCCCGAACTTCAAATGGCCATAACTTTTGACTCCAAGCTCCAATTTTCATAAAATTTGACTTTATGGAATGAGCATGACATCCTCTTCTCATTGCAATCAAATGATAGAAAAACTCGCTAGTTAATTAATGCTCATTCCTATCAAATGACAGAAAAATCTTGCCACACTCCAAAATAGGTGCTCGCACTGTAAGGTCATAAATTTTTCATTTATCAATGAAATCACACAAAATTGGTATTGTTGGAATCATGAATTCGATCCCAACGCAAAAAATTAAGAAATTTCAGATTTGATTAGAAATTAATGGGATTTTTCATAAAATATGGCCGTGTTCATGATAGTGTTTTATTTGGTAGTTGAGAGTGCAATTAAGAGGCATGGTCATCATTCTTTCTCTGCTGCAGCACCTGGGATAGTATGGGGAGCCTTTTGCAAGTAACATACAATCATTTCACTCCATTTAATGCCTCTTACAAGTGGTTGAAGGATAGATTTCAGGATTTCCATTTTTCCCTTCTCTCTCTCTTCTCATTCTTCTATAAATTAGAGTGTTGGGCTCATTATAAGGAGGTAGTTTTTTTGTGTAGCAAAGCTCTCACAAAATTTTCTTATGAGGAAAATGTGTTCAGAGGCCCTTTAGGCCTTGTAGTGGACTCTCTTGCATGGTGATCCAATCCCTTATCTTGTAATAGATTGAATTGTGAATATAATGAAGCAATAAAATACAATTTTTTGTGGATGCATCTTCCCCTGCTGTGTTTGTTTGCACTCTTCTTGCCCTTTTAAACTTCATTACAAGAATATTGTGTTTATTTTTATGATCTTGTAAGGATTCATTATTATTGTGCATGTATGAAATATTTTTGTGAATGCATTTGTTAGATTGTGGAGAACTTTTATCACCCCTTCTAGTATGCATTTTACTTCTATTTTTCACACATTGGAAGACTACTTTCACCCTCTTCTTCTCGGTGTATCACCGCCGTAGTCTAGGATTTTATGTTTTATGCATTCTCTCTCCTTGGTCCCTTATAAATTTAGATTAGGAGAATTAGTTTTTTCCCGCATTAGAGTATATTGTGGAAGGTAGTTTAGGAGAAAGAACCGTCTTTCTCTCGGGAGGTCTATCTCAAGTCAAGCAAGTCCCATAAATTGGAGATAGTACCCATGTTATCCAACCACATCGTGAGCTCAAGCATATACACTTGTGAACACATAAGGTTGTTGTGATTCGGTGATAACAATTCCCACACAAGCCGTGGGATGTAACTGAAAAGTAAAGTACAACTATCGAAATAAGAGGTACACATGCATGAAAAAGAAAATTGAGGAGTATAAATGAACCCATCATTGCCTTGGGCTTTCTTAAGTACTGAATGGTTTCAGTATAGGTCAGAAGCTACGAAGAAACAAATCATGTCTTACACTCCTCACCATAGATAAAGATTGCATAGTTCAAAGACTTATATCCTGTGGTACATGAAGTAGATAAGACATAAGTACTTTCTTCGACATGAAGGAAGAATGTAACTCAAATTTTGGTAGCTTTTCTAGAAATAGGAGAAGTTACAGATAGATTGAGAAGTGACTTGAAAATAGAAGTACATGTTTAAGAATACAACTAAAAGGTGTAGCAGAAGAATAAAAATTTAAAAGGCTGAAGTTAACTAGAAAGAGAAGATTACAGCTAATGTAGAATGAGGAAGAAGTACCGAGAACAATTTTACTGGTGGCTTTGCCATGTAAAATAGACATTTACATCTTTCCATCATGTTGTTTTCAATTAATACATGCTTTAAAAGTTGAAATGTAAATCAAATAAGTGATATAGAAAGTAAATTGCCATGATCAAGATAGTGTTAGTTATTATGTTTTAAGATAACAAATAGCTTCTTATTATGTTTTAGTTTCCAATAACAAATAGCTTCAATGTAAAAGTGATACATTCTGCTTTCAATCATAAATTTCATCTATTACAGTTTTTCTGAAATCGAAATAAAAGAAGGAAATATGGGAAAATTTTGATAGGGCTTCACCATAAAATGGACATTTTAAATTTTCAGCATACATACTAAACATGCATAAAAAGGAAATGTAGTATTTAAGTAGAAAAGAAATTTTGCATTTTCATTCATCAAATCAAGTACTGGAGCATTCATTATATCTTAACAATCCTTGAATAAAATGAAGTTTCAAGATAATCTTACAAAGTTCAGCGATATTTAATTACAATTGTCAAATGAAATAGGTATGAGTGCACAAAAATGATATCATCAAAGAAGTACAACTATTTAAGCAAAGAATCAGATCAATAAATCAGGTTCATCATAGTAAATCAAGGATAGACATCAATTTATTAAACAATCATGTTTTACTTACAAGATCAAGCAAAGAATTGAAAACAGTAGCTAAAGGATCCAAATATATTTTTTTTGCATAAAACCATTGATCCAAGTATGTATCTCAAACTTACAGGTATGAACAGAAAGTCACTAAGGAATGCACAAATGAAAATAGTGAACAAATGTTACACTAAGAGAAAAGAATGTCATCCCCAAGCAAAGATGAACCAAATCAGTGACAATTAAGAATGGTTAGAGAAAATTTCAAAAGGAATTAGCTTACAAAATCTGAGTGGTTTCACAAAAACGAAGAGAGCACAAACTCATGGGTATTAATGGTTGAATCGAATCAGATAATGCAGAACTTAGGATAATGTGAAGTGGTTTTCAAATTTTCAGAAAACATTATATTCCTTAAGAACAGATTTAATCAAAAGGAATGAAGGATTTTGAATAATCATATCAATAAACATTCTATCTGGAAAGTTTCGAGCAAATAAGGATACCCATTTAGTAACTTCGAATACAAGTTCGGGATGGAAAACATTTGCATTTGGTTCACACTAGTTCCTCCATACTTAAATGGTTGTGTCCAAGTTGAAGAAGTATCCAAGTTTTTCAGAAGTTAACACTCTCATTTAAACCAATCAGTTTTGAATTGTAGTATATAAGGAAAAAGTACATATCCTGGTTTTGATCAAAAACCCATTAATGGGTACTAAAATCAGAGTAAGAAACAAGGACTTATGGTTTAGATCAAAGTTGAGAAAACCCTCAAGAGATCATCTAGTTCAAAACCAAAAAGAAGAACCCGAACAAGTTTCAACTCAGAGACCAATGTTATCCCAAAAATCACATTGAAAATGCAAAGGAAAAATGAGTATTAGTATTTTGAAGTCAAAATGGAAAAGATGAAGTAAAATTGGTGCTTAGGAGATGAAAGCTTACCATTTGTTGTCAAATAGTATGATAATTACATAGTACCAAGTTCGAGGCCTTCAACATAGCAAATACAACTCAAAGCATTGAACTCCTCGGGATTTCTAAAGCCAAATCCCGAGCTTCAGTTCAACAACACCAAGAAACCTCATCCTCCCAAAAAGAAATTCCTCCATCATACTTATTTATCATTTAAAGAGTTCAACAATGGCATCAAGATTTTTTTCAAAAGCTTCATCTACGAGTATCCAAAAATACAGAGTTGGAGTGATCATTGAGGTCGAATGACCTTTACCACCGAGCTCAAGTGTTGGTTAGTTCAAACTCAACCATGATTAAAGCATCAACGATCAACATTCCATGGGTCAAGGATCAACGTCTCCAAATAAATCTCCATAATCAAAGAAAACTACCTGGGTTCCATATGCCATCTTCCTCAAATTTAATGCAAGCTGAAACATCCAACCATAGGTCGATATCGATAGTCTGTGATTATAAGTAAAGATAAAAATAAATGGCCCAAGATCATCACCAAATTTCAAAGCAAACTCAACCCAAGTTAGATGCCACCTACCAAACATTCCAAGGGGTGAGTCATCATGGTGGAGGGGACCAAACTTGATTTAAATTATGTCTTGTTGCGACTATGGGTTGACCATATGAACTCAAAACAATAATCATTTTCATCAAACCTGAATTAATTTGACAAGTGATATACTTTCTCATGATGCATAAAAAAATCAAAAGAGGGTCAACTTCCTCAACATCTGGGAGGGGACCAACTTTGAACTTTCTAAGGTCTTATTCACATGGTCAACATCAACAATTACACCCTCCCTTATTGGACGATTTATCATCATTGCATGATAGAAGGTATTCTCAATTTGCAGACATGGTCAAGGTGGTCCCAAATTAGTAGAGTTTTTGTCCCTCGAAAGTAGAATAAACTTTTTATACTTGCTCAGAGTGTAATTGATAAAACATGATTCACCACAGAGGACAAGGAATGTTAACATCGAACTGAGTCTGGAGGTGGTCCCCTTATTGAAAGTGGATACTCATTAGGATGAATTATTTTTTAAATTATGATTGCAAATATTGTATTTTTGATTTTTCTCAATACACAGGAGTATTAAATGCATGTTCATCTCACAATAATCAATGGAATGATTATCAAGAGGACAAAAGCTTTATACTAGTCAGAAACATCCTCATCAAGTATGGTAAAATTGGCAAATTATTCACCCATTATTTTCAATCTCAAATTCTTCCATCAACTATTGATAAAAAGCGAGATGTAACCAGTTAAGGCTTTTAATGCCTGGAACTCTGGTAATATAACATCTTTATTTTATTCCTTTATTTATTAAATAAAGGATAAAAATAGAATGCATGGGCAAGGCTTAGTCTACTTTTGGAAGGGTGGTGAATTAATTTTGCTATATATCAGTGGTGCCTTAGACAAATTGACAAGGGGGGAAGGGTCTTTTAGACACAAGAGTATAAATTTCAAAATGGATATCCCTTTAAAGGCCTTATTTTTGAAAACCCATTTCAATTATTTTGCTTTGTGTATGTTTCCATGAATCGAGAAGAATGTTTTTCAAAATCAAATGAAGGGCCCTCTTAGCTCAAGAATTCAATTCCACAAAGATATTACCTTATTCATAAGCAATTGAATGGTAGTCTTCATTAATGTTGTGATTTTATACCTCAATAATCAATTACCTTAATTATCTTCTATAAAATCTCAACAAACCTCATCATAAACTCATTCCATATCGACTTTTTTTTTGTAGCTCGGAAATAGACCTCATACAAGATCTGGTGAAATCATCTTCTTTAATTCCATTTTTGCAAATATTTTACCCAAAATCACTCAGAAAATCAATTTAGGTACTCATAAGGAATCAGATCAACATGGAGTTATCTAAATTTCACATCAACATAGGTGCAAATGCACTAAAAAATCTTCAAAGGTGTTTCCATTATAAACTTGAAAGAGGAGATAAATTTTTCTACAGATTTTCAATGAAAGCTAGTGCATCCAGGTGTGGAAACAGGGTTTGAATATGAACTATAACCACTATGTCCATGACGCCAATCATGTGTTGGTACCAAATTGATTCTCGCCTAAGAAGATGAGAAAGCATCATCACAAGGTTTGATAGAAGATTAGAGACAAGTAGAGCATGTAGAGTGTCATTTTATAGATGGGGCTGAAATGCAACTTGCTCTTTATCACTCGAGATGTGGAGAAATGGGTAAAGACACTCAAGAGGATTTGACCTATCCTCACTACTTTATGGTTGTGCCTATTAACCAAGGTGAGAGGACCATTTTGATAGCCTACTATTTCGGAGGAGATGGATATATCCTTCCTTGTGAAATTATTAAGAAGACCTTGAAGAAAATATGATCAATGCAACAAAACCTAACTCTCACAAGTTGTCACTCTAGATAATGGAGATATTTTCTAAGAAAGGTTTAGGCCACTAAAGAAAATGAAAACCTGATTGTTTCTGCATGTTTTGGTAGTAAAAATTATGCATTTGTATACACACATGACAAACATGGGTAGTATGGGTATGATTGGTTGTTTTTAAATGAATTTTTGTGGGAGGTGAGGCAGAAATGAACTTGATTCACTATATTCTTGAGAAATTTTACAAAAATGGAGAGCTTGAACAATAGAATGCTTTGAGATAGCTAGGATGTTCCTTTAACCAGAATATGTGCTTTAATGGAGGCCTAGATCAACACTTTTCACACAAACTTCAAGGATCCAAAATGAAGGCTCAAATTGGAAAACTTAACTAAACATTATCAACCTCTATTTCATCACACCTAAGATACCCTAAAAGGTATAACAAACAATCTTATAATCATGCTAGGAGTCACACTGATTTTAAATTTTTTTATTTCACTATCAAATGAAATCTCTTCTGATAAATGAAATTGCAAATGCCAACAAACTATCACAAGGATAAGAGCTTATGTGATTAACAAAGATTTCAATGTAAGATGGGAACAAGAAAATACTTGAGACATTTAGGAATAAAGCAAAACAACACATAACATAGAACTTAGGTTTGATTAAATTTATCCATGGGAAAGTTTATAGAATAATCTCAGAGCTTTTCAATTGCTGTACACTCACAATCACCTTGACATGATCAAATTTAACACAAAGAAGATAAACATGTTTCTTCAGATGGTTTCTCGGAAGGACGGGTTCTATCAAGCTTTTCTTTATAAAAATCTATCTCGACCTCTAACACTCCAACCATTTGTATGAAAAATTCATGGAATTTATAATACTTCATTTACAATAGAGTTTCCCCCAAAACCAAAGACATTCAAACACCATTACATGTTGAGACTCCTAGAATCAATATTTTTGAAAAATTGTCAGATGTGCAGAGGGAAAATCTCTCCAAATATTTCCATCATTCAATTCTTCACCTGGTAGGTCGTTCTTCATCTCATGTGCCAACTACTTCCTCCTCCAATATGTCAAATATGGTTCTTTGCATGCCAAGGAAAGAAAAACTTGAAAATCAAATTGAAGCAAATGATCAGATCACGTCTTGATTGCAAAAGATATCTTAAGATTTTTCCCACCCAACTAACATACCAAATTAATGTTCCTCTTCATTTTACGTGCAAAGAATCCAAGAAATGATAAAAAACCATAAAAATTTGCATCCCCATGAGCTTTGGAGTAGAAATGGAGGAAAATCAGATACGCATACACAACATAACTTCGATCTTTCTTTTGAATTCTGGACCATCCACGTGGGAGATCCGAGATAAGATGGGCCTGGGGGTTTTTTTTACCTTTTACACCTTTTGAAAAAATGCAAAATTTCTCAATTTTCTCCACCCCGTCGCCTTTGAAAATGGGCCTGACACGTATCCTAATGTGGGTCCCAAAGGAACCGCGGCTAAATTATGCTATTTCACATCTTTTTTGGAAAAGGGAAATTTTTCCAAGTTTTCCCATAGCTCCACCCTTCCACTTCTAGTTTCTGATGTGGGTCTTAGAACCACGCTTCCTTTTACACTTTTAACTCCTTTCTCCCAAAAGGAAATTTTTCCAAATTTCCACCAAGATTCGCACCTCCGTCATTGACTGAGAAAATTTTGACTATTATTTAACGGCCCCGTGGGTCATTTTGAATATTTTAATCTTTTGAATAACAAGGGGCAAAAAATCCAAGTTGCCCCCAATGGCTTACCTACTTGCCTCTTAACTTTTCAAACCGCCATGTGTCTCAATGGCACATCTTGAGATGGTCCCAAAATTAGAGACCCTAAATGAGCGTGGGCTCACCATGTGTCTCAAGCCTTTTAGGAAGTTGCTAAAAAACTAAGGAAAGACGATGTGAAACCTCCACGTGTCTTTATGGCACAACTTCAAGAACCTTATAAGGATTCAATATGATTTGGTGGGGGCGCACTTCCATTTTAGAATTTTTACTCCATTTTTTCAAAAGGGAAAAATATTCCAACTTTCTTCCAAAGGCCCGCATCTCCACTTTTAAATTTTCCACGTGTCCTTTGCGAGTCAAAATAAGACTTTTCCCGCTAAGCTTAAATTTTGCTTTAATCAAATCTTGGTGGGGCTACGTGGAGGGTTAAATTTTTTTCCAAAGTATCCAAAAAGAATAATTTTAGAAAATAAACCCACCACGTCCCATCCAATTAGAAGAATCCACGTAAGTACCAAAAGAACAAATCAGAATTGAGTGGAGCTATGGGACCAAATTTTCCTTTTGCCAAAAAATTAAAAGTGACAAGTTAAAACATTTTCTTGTTGTCCTCGACCAACCAAAAGAATCCATTTGGCCACCAAATGTTGAGGAATAATTTTGATAGGAAAAAGATGCCCGCCAGACCGTCAAAAACATAAAAATTCACCATTCATGCCCAGAAACTAATTTTTCACTAAGGATGAAATTTTTTGAAACAAAACCAAGTGAAACATGGTTCCAAGCATCTTTCGACCATGGATTTGGATTTTCAAAGGCATACAAATATAAATTGATCATTCTCGAGCTTCCATGGTGGGAAAAATAGGAAAAATGGCAAAGCCCGCGGATTTTGAAGAAATTAGGGAAAAACAGGGAAAACTTGGAGACTTCTTCAAAAAGGGGCATGACAATGGATTCTGCAAACAATTCGAGGCATTTAAATGGAGGTAAAATCTTCAGAACATCCACATTGAGAGATAAAATGTTTCATAACATGCAGATTAGAGGAAAATCAACACAAATGGTGCGAGATCAAAACCAGCACCAACATACCTTATACACCAAGATAAATGAGAAAGGTGAGATTCTAATTGTTTTTTTATACGTAGATGATTTAATCATTACTAGAAATCTATCTCGCATAGTCATTCAAATCATCCATGAATAAGGACTTTGAGATGATAGATATTGGTCTTATACATTAATTTTTGGGCATTGAATTTTAACAATTAGAAGGTAAATTTTTTATCTCACAAGGAAAGTGCGTGAAATAATATTTTGAAAAGTTTAACATGTTGAATGGTAAGCCACCACCAACACCAGTTGCGATAGGTTTTAATTTGAGGAAAAAGGATGAAGGATCGTTTGTGGATCCTACATTCTTTAAAAAGTTAGTTGGAAGTATTATGTATTTTATGGCCACAAGGCTTGACATTATGTATGGTGTGAGCCTCATCTCAAGGTTCATGGAATATCCAAAAGATTCACGGTGGAAAGATAGAAAAATAATTTTGAGGTATGTACATGGAACAATGTATCATTAGTTATACGAATGATAGTGACAGTCCAAGAAGTATCGATAATCGGAAAAGCACATGGGATATACTTTTCAATTCGGATTAGGAATGATTTCATGGGCATCAAAGAAGCAGCCCATTATCGAGTTATCTTCAGCAGGAAGAAGAGTTTAGTAGTAGCAACAGGAGTAGCATGTCAAGATGTTTGGATGAGAAGAGTGTTGATAGATTTACAACATAAAAAGAGGAAGCTATGCACATTTTTGTGACAATAACTCAGCCATAACGTTCTCAAAAGTCATGTTTTTCATAAGATGAGCAAGAAAATTAATACAACATATCATTTCATCACGAGTTAGTAAAAAACAAAGAAATGTTTCTTGAATTTTGTAGATCCAAAGATTAGTTTGCAGACATTTTTATGAAGGCTTTGGGAAAGGGTGTTTATGAGTATTTGAGAGATTGTTTTGGAGTTTGTGATCCTACACATGACAAATCTGAAAAAGTAAACACAAATCTAGAAGAGTTAAAGCTACAAGTTTGAAATCAAGGGGGAGTGTTGAAAATATGCATGTGTTACATGTTAATTCCAAGCTTGTAGATTTTAGGATAGCTAATTTTATCTTTAGTTAACTCAAATTTATCTTATTTTTAGGATTAGATTTAATTCAAATAAATCTGCTTTAATTCATGCACAACATGTAGCTTTTTTTAAAGCATGAGTTTAAATTTAGAATGCTCAGTTGAATATTTGTTAGTGGGTGAGTTATTATATTTAAATAACATTAATTGTAATTGTTTATTATGGACACACGGAAGTTTGAAATCTTCAGGAAGAATTAGAGAAGTGTTACATGCACATACTTCATTGTAATTTGAGTATGGGTTAATTAATGAATATTACACACAGTAGTGCTAGTTTGAATATTATTTTGTTTATGTAAGTTATTTAATTGGTATCTTTATTAATTTTATGTTGTTTACTATATAAGAGTGCATATTTTCTACAAATTGGTATTAGAGCATGGGTTATTCCAACATCTTATTAAATTGGTATCAAGGTATGGCTTCTACAACTAGCATGTAGATGCCACAATTTAATGGAAATAATTATGAATACTGGTCATTGACCATGAAGGTCCTATTTAGATCTCAAGATGTGTGGAAGATTGTTGAAGATGGAGTACAAAGAGCTGCAGATGCGGTAACATATAGTGCACTTTCTCAGGTAGAGAAAGATACTTTTAAGGAGTTACAAAAGAAGGATGACAAAGATATTTTCTATATTCATCAAGTGATGCACAAATGAATTCTTCCAATATTGGCGTATCTAGTAAAGAAAGGACCAGATGGGATACGTTACAAATTACATAGCAAGGTAAGGAGAAAGTAAAAGCGCTAAGCTACCAAGTTACTTCAGTAGAGATTTTGAGAATTTAGAAATGAAAGATTTAGATTCCTTAGAATCATTTTTACTTATGTAGTTGGCTTACTCAATAAAATAAAATCCCATGGTGATAATTTTGAAGATAGAAGGATTATTGAAAAAACATTTAGAAGTTTTCCTATGAAATTTTATCCTTTAGTTGTTACTATTAAAGAGACTAAGGATCTGAGTTATTTTTATATTAATGACTTGCATGCATCACTAATCAATCATGAATAGATGATGAATAGATCACATGAAATTTTTATCAAGATTTTGCATTAAAGAGAATAGGTAGTCATGGCAAAAGAAGAGATAGTTTGTGCCCAAGAGAAAGAGGAAGAAGTCCATCTAGAGGACACGAAGCGAGTTCATCAAACTTAGGTGGAAGAGGAAAGAGTCAAGAAAAGATTCATGGTCAAAGAAAAGATAAGTCTCATGTTGATGCCATTATTGCAAGAAGTACTGGGCACTATAGTTATGATTGCAAGAAAAAGCAATATGATCGGGAGAGGCAAAATCAAAATCAAGTTGGAAGTTCTATTTTTAAACCTATTTTTATTGCATGCACAAGGATTGTCAAAGCAATACCTTATTTACCCCTATTAAATGTAATTTTTTAGAAGGGATTCCATGTGACATATGATATATGGATTCAGGTTTCACTAATCACATGATAGGTAATCTAGATTTGTTTTCTAGTTTGGATGATTGAGTTAAGAGTGATGTAACTCTTGGAAATAGCAATATTGTGTCTGTGAAAGGAAAATACACATTTAGTATTCTAACGAGGATAGGGGAGAAAAAAATTATGCAAGATGTTTGCTATGTTGTAGGTTTGAAACATAACCTTATGAATATCGAGACAACTAGTACAAAAAGAATACAAAATCTATATGGAGGACAATGAGTGCGTGAATGTGGACAAAACTCCTTGAACTCAATTAATTGAAAAAGTGAAGATGAACAGTAATAGGATGTTCCCTTTGATATTAAAACCTAGAAAAAAAGAATAATTCAGATATGTTTGTAATAAAATCAACATCTCAGTTTGAAACCATGCCTTATGCTAAGTCAATTCAGCCTTCTACAGAGTCCTGCACTCAAACAGATCAGTCCTACACTTGTGTAATAGAGTCCTGAACCAATGTAAATCAGTTCTTCTTGTAACAAGTAAGTCCTACACTGCTAGTTCCTATGAAAATACAACCGTGTCCGCATTGAAAGAACACAATCAACTTTTCATTTAGTCATGAAGGATGAATCATGGCTTTAACATCTAAGGTATGGACATTTTAAGTATGGAGGTTTAAATTTACTTCATATAAAGTATATTATTAAATATTTTCCATTGATTCAAAAAACCGAGAAAGGGTATGTGAAGGTTTTATTTTGGTGAAGCAACACAGAGATTCATTCCCAATTGGAAAAACATCAAGAGAAAATGCTTCATTTGAGATTATACACTCATATTTATGTGAACTGTGCGAGATGATAGCTTCTATTGGAGGTTGTACTTATTTTATGACATTCATTGATGATTACATAAGGAGGACACGAGTTTATTTTCTTATAAATAAATTAGATGCCTTCGATACATTTCAGTAGTTCAAGGCATTAGTGGAAACCAAAGTGGATACTACATAAAATTTCTCTTAACGGAAAGAGGAGGCGAGGATGTTTCTAATGAGTTTATGCTTTGTTTTTCGATATCATGGTATACACAAGAATTTTACTACGGTATACACCACACGAATGGTTAAGCGAGAGAGGAAATATATAACCATCATGGAGATGGCTAGATGTATGTTAAAGGAAAAGCACCTTCCAAATGAGTATAGAGGCGAGAAACAAGTGGAAAATTCTATTCATATTTTGAACGGTGTCCAACAAAAGTTTTTAGGAACATGGTTCCTCAACAAGCATAGACTAATAGGAAACACATTGTTTCTCATTTCAGAGTTATTTTTGTGTATCATATGCACATATACACGATGATCTAAGGAATAAGTTACACAAAAATGAGAAAAGTGTATTTTTATTGGGTATTCTAAGAATACAAAAGAGTACAAGTTGTACAATCTAGTCTATGGAAAGGTTATGATCATGAGAGATGTATAGTTTATTTAAAATGAACCATGGTATGGAATTATAAAGAAAAAAGTGAGTATAGCAGCAAAATTCTGCATGATGATATGGAACATGAAACTTTACAACAACAATGTCTTGTATCTACAAATATTAGACATGCACCACAAGTTATAACATAAGCTACACCTCCATCTATAGTTAGGAGGTCACCAATATTTTAGACATCTTAATCCATGAAATATACACCACAGAGAACACGTGAAGCTACTCTATCACCACAAAGTAGTCCTACATCGAATATTCTGCAACGGAAAACAAGAAGTCTAATTGAGATTTATAATGTTGATAAAACTCATTCATTTTCAGTTTTTACATTATTTCTTAGGCTACAGATCCAATATATTTTTAAGAGGCTATAAAGAATGAGGTTTGGGAAAAATCCATGGATGATGAGATTGATGCCATAGAGAACAATCAAACATGGGAGCTGATATATCTTCCGCATGAGAAATGACATGAAAGGAGTCGAGTGGGTCTACAAGAAAAAATAAAATGCTGATGGAAAAGTATAGAAACAAAAATCAAGATTGGTAGCAAGAGGTTTCTGCAATAGTATGAGGTTGCATACAACAAAAAATTTGCACCAATGGCACATTTAGACACAAGTAAGAATGGTTTTAGCGATTACATCTCAAAACAAATGGCCTATTTATTAGATGGATGTTAAATGATCATTTTTAAATGGAATCCTTGAAGAGTAAGTTTATGTGAATCAATTGAGATAGTTATGAGATTGAAGGTCATGAAGGAAAAGTATACAAATTGATGAAAACACTCTATGGTATCAAGCAAGCACCTAGAGCTTGAAGTACAATGAGAATAGATTCTTATTTGATTGAGAATGGTTTCGGTAGAACAATGGTGATCCTACATTATACACTAAGATAAATAAGAAAGGTGAGATTCTAATTGTTTGTTTGTCACGTAGATGATTTCATCAATACTTTGAAATCTATCTCACTGAGTCATTCAAATCACCCATGAAGAAGGAATTTGAGATGATAGATCTTAGTCTTATGCATTATTTTTGGCCATTGAAGTTCAAAATCGGAAGGTAAATTTTTTATCTCATAAGGAAAGTATGCAAATAATGTTTTGAAAAGGTTTAACATGTTGAATTGTAAGCTAATGCCAACACTAGTTGTAGTAGGTTTGAAGTTGAGAAAAAATCATGAATGATCATTTGTGGATCCAACCTTATTAAAAAATTTGGTTGGAAGTCTTATGTATTTGAAGGCCATAAGGGCTGACATTATGTATTATATGAGCCTTGGAATCTCCAAAAGATTCACATTTATAATTAGGAAAAAGAATTTGAGGTATGGACATGGAACAAGGAATCATGGAATTCTTTATTCAAGTTCAGTTTAGTTCAAACTCATTGGTTATATAGATAGAGACAGTCTTTTGGAAGTAAAGATGATCGAGAAAATCACATCTAGATATACTTTTCACTATGGAATAGGAGTGGTGTCTTGGGCATCAAAGAAGAAGCTCATGTTTACATTATCTTTGTCAAAAGAAGAGTATGTAGCAGAAAAAGGAGAAACATGTTAAGATTTTTGGATGAGAAGAGTGTTGATAGATTTAAAATAGAAACAAGAGGAAGCTACGCAAATTTTATGTGACAACAATTCAACCATAGCGTTGTGCAAAAATCATGTTTTTCATAAGAGGAGCAAGCAAATTGATATGAGATATCATTTCATCATGGATTTGGTAAACAAAAAATAAATTTATCTTGAATTTTGAGATCCAAAGATCATTTGAAGAAATTTTTACAAAGGCTTTGGCAAAGAGTGTTTTTGAGTATTTGAGAGATTGTTTGGGAGTTTGTGATCCCGCACATGGAAGATCTTAACAAGAAAACGTAGCTCCAGAAGAGTGAAAGCTACAAGTTTGAAATCAAGGGGGAGTGTTGGAAATATGCATGTGCTTCATGTTAATTCCAACCATAGCTTTTTAGGAAAGCTAAGTTTAGCTTTACTTTTTCTTTAGTTTGCTTTAGTTAACTCAACTTTATCTTATTTTTAGGATTAGATTTAATTCAAATAAATTTTCTTTAATTCATACACAACATGTAAATTTTTTAAAGCATGTGTTTAAATTTAGAATGCTTAGTTAAAGAGATGTTATTGGGTGATTTATTTTATTTAAATAACAATAATTGTAATTGTTTAGTATGCACACACAGACGTTTAAAATATTCACAGGGAAAAATTAGAGAATTGTTGCACACACAAAATTCATTGTAATTTGAGTCAAAGTTTTGAGTATGAGTTAATTAATGAAGATTACACATAACAGTGCTGGTTTGAATATTCTTCTGTTTATGCAAGTTATTTAATTGTTTTGTTTATTTATTTTATGTTGTTCATTGTATAAGACTGCATATTTTCTACACACACCGGATCAAGATGTCTTAGCCTCTCTAGATTCACACCACATTCCATGGATCCTATTTGAAAAGTTCTCTTACAAAATTTTCTTCTTGGTTAATCACTATGTGTAGTCTACAATTTTTGTGTCTCTAACTCAGATTATCATGGAATTTGTCATAGAAATATGTGCGTAACATCACTGTAGACTACTTGTAGCAATGTGATCCACTCTAATTCAATTTTATTTTTGTTTGTAGAACATAAATCTCCTCACCATCAACCATTCCATTTACTTGAAAAACCAAACTCATGACATAAGTATAGTGCAAATGTGAACACAATATATTTATGTTGGGTGGAAGATGAATTACGAAGTGGTGGCATGCTAGATGTTGGAGATGAGCTAGCAGGAAAAGCTAGATATATGGGATCTGTGGAAAGCCTTGTTCGTAGTAACATTCAACAATTGAAGATGGACATGGCAGATGAGGTGATAAATTTAAGGTAATTTTATCTAAGGATGACACAAGAAGAACAACGTAAGACATTAGAGTTGTAGTTGCATGATGAAGAGAGGTGCCAAGAAATTATTCATGATGAACACACAATTTTAGTAATAAATATATTAATTCCAAGAAGTGAAGATGAAGTCCACATGTTTGACCAAATTGATGAGGAATGAAATTGGCCTGGTGAGATGATGAAGCATTGTGATGTTCCAAAGTGGCTTTGTGTAGGTTCTACTAAAACAAATGTTGCTGTAGATGTCATGTCAAAGAAGGTTTCCACAAGTGTACAAATGGAGATCATTGGTAGAAAATACGGTGAGGAAAGGGTGCTGGAATTTTTTCTCAAGTATCTCACACTAAGGGATTGTCAAAATTTGAAAAACCCATGCAATAGAAAAACTAAAAACCTTTCAAATGAGTAAATCAAACTTACCTGATAAGGATAGAAATGACCAATGTATGCAGGTTGAAGACCAAAATAATTTCAAAGCAAGTGCAGAATTCAAAGATGCTAAGTTTATTTGTACAAAGAGAAGAGAAAATTAAAATAGAATACTTGAACAAGGAGGAGCCAAGTAATGATCTGCTAACAAAAATAATCATATAGATTGTGTGGACAAGGAAGTTTGTTCCCACCGATAGAGACTGATCACAATATACATCAAACATAAGAATGTAAATTTATATCTTCCCAAACTGAAGCTAGATGGGAACACATAGGTCATTCATTAAAATTTGGTGGATTTTGAAGCTGCAGTGGTACCTAGTAAGTTGATCTTAACTCGCTTATATGGACTTTACGAATGAAATCATCGATACATAAAAACATTTTTGGCTATTGAGAAAAATAATAATTATTAACAATCGCCTAGAAAATGATGGAAAATTCGTGAACCTATGGAATGGCATGGGTAAATGCTTGAAATTTTCCAAATTTTAATATTTGGATAAAGTTATAGCAGAGGTGAACAAGAAATATAACAGAAAATAGAGTGTTGTTGTGATGGAGTACATAAACACATACATATTTGGTTCATGGAAATTCCTCACCTTTTGGCGCGGGAATATTTTTATTCTCACTTGTTTGTATTAGACAAAAAGTAATTTTTCCCCTAGAAAAGCAAAAAGCAGTTTGCTTTTTACATGCTTTTAATATTAGATGATTTATTTTTAGATTTCTAGTTTTGGGGAAAGCTTATAAAGCAAATAAATCAAAATATTTGTATTGCACAAAAGCATGTCCTTTTGTGTTCTATTTTTAGGAGTGTTGAGAATTTTATTGTTAGATGAAGCCATCTATTTATTAGAGGCAATTGCAAGTGTTTTCATATCAAACACATTCAGAGAGATTGTATTGAGCTAAAGCTCTAGAACTAGAAGAAGAAATATATGCACAGAAGTGTTGATCTGAGTTTGCAATAATATGTTTTATTTTCAATTCTTTATTTTATTTCTATTAGTTGTTATTTTATGTGCCTAATTTCTACAAATTGGTATCAGAGCATGGTTTTTTTCATTAGGTTTCTAATTGACAATAGGTTATGGCTTCTATATCCGGTCTGCAGACACCACAATTTATAGGAAAGAATTACGAGTATTGGTCATTAACCATGAAGGAACTATTCAAATCCCAGGATGTGTGGGAAATCATTGAAAATGGGTACATAGATCACGAAGTTGCAAAAACCTATAACAGACTCTCACAGATGAGAAAGATACTTTGAAAGAATTAAGAAGTAAAGACGAAAAATATCTTTTCTTCATTTATCAAGCCATGCATGAAAGTATCCTATCTAGAGTGGCACGAGCTAGTAAAGCACAAATTGCATTGGAAATTCTCCAAATTACGTATCAAGGCAAAGAGAAAATAAAAACCACTAATCTTCTATTACTTCATAGAGATTTTGAAAATATGTCAATGAAAGATTCGTGATTCAATACAATCATTCTTTACCTTTGTAGTTGGTTTGGTCCATAAAATTAAATCTCATGGTTAAAATATTGAGGAAAAAGAATTATTGAAAACCTATTTAGATGTTTTCCTACAAAATTTGATCCTTTAGTAGTTGTTATTGAAGAAACTAAGGATCTAAGTCAGTTTTCAATTGATGAGTTGCATGCATCAATAATAAATCATGAACATGCGTTGTAGATCAATCTTTTACATCATAGGTATCAAGCAAACATGGAAGAGGAAGAGGAAATTTTAGCCCTAAAGGTAGAGGAAGAAGTTCATTTATAAGGCACAACAATTTTCCATCAAACTCAAGTGGAAGAGGACTTAGTCACGAGAAAACTCATAATCATTTTTTAGATCAAAGACATGATAAATCATATATGCGAGTTTCACTATTGCAAGATATATGGGCACTATGCTTTTGAATGCAGGAAAAATTAGTATGATTAGAACAAGCAGAATCAAAATCAGGTTGGAATCTCTACTTCAAGCTCCATGTTTATTACATGCACAAATATTTCGAAGCATCGCCTATTGAATGTAATCTATCCCAAGAGAGTCCTAGTGATGTATGGTATTTGGATTACAGTTTGCAGTAATCACATGTAAGATTTGAAGCATAATATTATGAGCATTGGTCAATTGGTACAAAAGGGATACAAAATTTACATTGAAGACAATGAATGTGTGATCGTTGATAAAGCTCCAAGTACACAGGTGATTGCTATAGTGAATATGACAAGCAACAAAATGTTTCCTTTGAAGATTATACCAACCACACCTAAATCTCATACTACAAATCAGTCCAGAGCTAAGGAGTTGAACCATCTTTTCAATCGGTTGAGAAAGATGAATCATGGCTATGTTATCTTAGGTTTTTTCATTTAAACTTTGGTGGTTTGAATTTATTACATAGAAAAAACATGGTGAAAGGTTTACCTTTGATTCAAAACCAGATAAAGTTTGTGAAGGATGTATTTTAGGAAGCAACACAAAGAGTCCTTCTCGAGTTGGAAAAACAAAATAGACAAGTGCACCACTTGAAATTGTTCACTTAGATTTATGTGGACCGATGCAAACAAAATCTATTAGAGATTTCTTATACTTTATAAAATTCAATGATGCCTATACAAGGAAGACATGCGTGTACTTTTTTTGAGACACAAATCGAGATGATTTTGATACATGTAGGAAATTAAAGGCTTTAGTGGAAAATCAAAGTGGGTACTACATCAAAGTTCTGAGGACAAACAAAGGAGGTGAGTATGTTTCCAATGCTTTTCTAAATTTTCACAAATATCATGGTATACACAAGCAATTTACTTCCAGGTATACACCACAAAAAAATGGTGTAGCAGAGAGAAAGAATATAACCATCATGGAGATGGAAATATGTACGATGAAGGAAAAGCATATTTCAAATGAGTATTAGTGACGGTAGAAACTATTTTTTACATCATAAACAAGTGTCGAACAATTTTTTTGAAACATGGTTCCTCAACAAGCATGGACTAAGAGGAAACATAGTGTTTCTCATTTTATTATTTTTGGTTGTGTGGCATACAAAAATTTGCCCGATGATCTAAGGAAGAAGTCAGAGAAAAAAGGAAAAAGTTGCATATTTGTTGGATATTCGAGATAATATAAAAGCGTACAAGTTGTAATCCGATTACCAGAAATCTCATAATTAACAAAGATGTATAGTTTGTTTGAAATGATGCATGGGATGAAGTATTGAGAAAATAATTAGTGTGGAAACAATTATTCCTCATGATGATGTGGTAGGTGAAAGCATTGAGCAACAAGGTATTGTATCTTCTTCGAATATTGGACATGGACCACAAATTGTAGCAAAAGCTATACCTCCATCTACATCTAGGAGGTTTCCAATATTTCATTCATCTTAAACCATCCACAGACAACACAAAGAACACTAGAAGCTACTCCTTGATGACAAAACAATCCATAATCGAGATAGCCCCTTTACAAAAGAAAATAAGGAGTCTTAGTGATACTTATAATGTTGATACAACTAATTCTTTTTATGTTTTTGCATTGTTTTCTCAAGTTGCTTGAGCCAAGTATACTTTGAAGAGGCTATAAACAATGAATTTTGGGTTCCATCTATGGATGATGAGATAGACATCATAGAGAAGAATCGGACATGGGAATTTGTAGATCTTCCGGGAAGGAAAGGATATGATAGGAGTGAAGTGGGTCTACAAGACAAAATATGTTGTTGATGTCAAAGTACGAAACATAAATACGGAGTTGGTTGTCGAGAGGCTTTTCATAGTAATATGGAGTAGATTCAAATGATAAATTTTCACCTCTAGCATGTGTAGACACGGTAAGAATGGTTTTAGCAATTTCAGATCAAATAAAATGGCCTATTTATCAGATTGATGTAAAATCAACATTATTGAATGGTTTTATTAAAGAAGTTTATGTCAATCATCTAGAAGGTTATGAGATTAAAGGTCATGAAGGAAAGGTATACAGGTTGAAAAAATCACTCTATGGTCTCAAACAAGCACCTAGAGCTTGGTACAACATGATTGATTCTTATTTGATACATAATGGTTTCAGTATGAGTAGCAATGAGCCTAACTTATACATAAAGATTAATGATAAAGTTGAAATTTTGATTGTTTGTTTATATGTGGATGATTTTTAATCATCATGGATATATATCTATTGATTCATTCAAATCAGCTATGAAAAGAATTTGAGATGAAATATCTAGTCCTATTTCACTATTTTCTAGGCATAGAAGTTCATCAATCGAGAAGATGGAGTTTTTACTTCACAAACAAGGTATTATTGAGCAAGATTCAGTCTATCACAACAAAATAACACAATAATAATTCTCATATTGATCAATTGATTCAGATTACACATATATAGGAATATGCATTCCTAAAAACAAGGAGGTTGTTCAACAACACTCCCACAAATCTCTCTCTCAACACCTATATACGTGAGTTATTAAAACTCACCCAAACTAATATTGTTATATGAGTTGTTTATCAAACAACTCACATTAACATTTACATCACCCATATATATTTACCTCTAAGTAAATATTCAATCATAAATATTAATGGAGCACTAAATAAATATTTCCTAACATTCCCCCCCTTAGTGCGAACATGGGGAAAACCTACCTTATACTTGCACCTACTCATGATCTGGTGATTTTCACAGGATGATCACAAACCTCAAGGATGGTTTTGCAAACAGTTGACCAAAACCGAGAATGGTGGTTTTGCAATTGGTTTACCACAAACCACAAAGTGATGGTTTTGCGAATGGATTACCAACAACCACAAATGGTGGTTTTACAATTGGTTTACCACAAACCAAAAATGAATGTTTTCAGGTGGTTTACCTACAACCATATCATGATGTGCCAAGTACTATTATTAGCCCTCATCAATATCTCATTGTAGGGAATAACATAGGAAATTCTACTGAAATCTGTTGCTCACACACAAACTAAAAACTGGAGATGGAACATTGAGATCATGTTCCCCCCCTCAATGTAAAATTTCCACTTATTCAATCATGAATACTGCAAATAGGAACACTGATACAGAAATCTGAAAAATATGACAAGAAGCACACGACACAAGCTGAAAGCAAATACACCACAAAATGTCACCAAACCATCTATGCAGCCCCATCGTTGGTAACTAACGAGAGGTCGTTGAATGACCTTCAACCTCTGATGCCTCCTACCTCCGGTTTCATGATCGAGCAAGAAGTCTTCAGAACCACTACCTTCATTTACTTGTTCTTCCTCATTCTCTGATCTTTCTTCATAATAAAGTTGGCCTCAATTCCTTTGAGTTTTCCACTAAGTATATCTTGAGCTCAAGCTCTACAAAATGAAGTTGTATGCCCCTTTTTCTTACAGTAGAAACATTCTCTTTCCTCTTTATATTTAGAAAAAAATTGTACTTCCTTTTTACATACATTGTTGTTTCTTCTTCTACATCTTCTTTGGTCCATTTTTCCTCAGCTAGGAGAGCTGATATCATATCTTCCAATGAGTTAGAAGGTATCTGACCAAGAGTGAAAACAACATTACTGTATTTGGGTGGTAAACTATTCAGCATAATAGCTTTTACATCCTCGTCGTCTACTGGAGCTTTTACTTCTGCAAGTTGTCTCAGAAGAGATCGTAAATTTTGATGTGACTAGAAATTGTATCCCCATCACTCATTTTGAGCTTGAACAATTCAATTTTTAGAGAAAACTTTACATTGACTACTTTTGAACCAAATAATTTGCTCAGATTATTTGAGATGTCCTTCGAGTTTTTATCTAGATCAACATAATGTAATTGTAGTCCGAAAGGGCAAGGCCAATAATGTCTTTGGTTTTATCATCCTGTGTTTCCCATTCTCGCAAAACTGGTTAGATCGAGAAGGTCTTTGGTTCTTTTCCATCTACTATTTTATGTAATACACTGAAGTGAAATACAATATAAAATAATTAAAAAGGTAGAATTTGTGGGCAAGTGGATGGGTGGATACAACTTCCTAAGGGATTCATGCACCTTTCTAAGTGGTAAAAAATAATAATAATATAAAATATGTGGCTCCATGATATCTTAGAATTTTAATATTTTGTGATCTTGATTGGTTTTTGCATCGCCACTCAAGATTATTTCTTTCCCTTGCTTGCGAAACAATCCACCATTTCATAATGAGCTATCTACAGATGGACATGTGGAAATGACCTTTCAAACTGAAAAACGAGAGTGTCACATCTAGAACACCTTTTTAGACATGCATTTGTTTCCTTGTTTAATAAATCAAAAACACCTTTTTGAGATCTTAAGACATTAACCACGTTGAAACCCTTATTAACATTGTAAATTTAGCATAAATGGACAATTGTAGCAGATTATTTGTCTTTGTGAGGAAATGACCTCTGCCTACCACTATTTTTTGGTGTAAGTAGAACAATATTGAGGTCATGAGGCGCTTCAATTTGGTCTCCAACTGATCAGTTTACATTGCCACATATTCCTAGCCTGTACCAAAATACGAGCTCTGCGAACATGTATGCAAACTATGGAAGCTTAGAAAACACGTGAACTATTTGAAATAATTTTAACAAAAACATATGTTTGTGAGGATTTGGATTGATCAGAGGATATGCATAATATGGATCCGCTAATATGGCCTTGGAGTCACTATTTTGTGACTTTTACAAGAAATATGGTCATTCTTTGTTTTGAAAATATGCTCATCTATGGAGATAATAAGACCTTAGATAGAAAGGACTTGTGGGGATTCATTTTCTTCTCGACACAATACATTATAGTCTCATTCCATTTGAACAGTGTTTTTGAAATCACCTCCCAAATATCAGAAATAAATTCCCATTAGAATAGATGTTTGTGCTCCTGTAACATCTCTCTGCATACCATCTATAATATATTCATTCAAATACCTCTTGTAATAACTATTGGGAGGAATTCATATGTATGGAACTTGTTGTGTTCTCCTTTCATGGCTTGAGATTTATTATTTTGGGTAGTGAGCTCTTCTTTTATTCAAGATCATCATGTATTTCTTGGGCATGGTTTCCATCCAAGCTCGTCCAGGTTAAACACCAACTCGCTATACATTCAAAACTTGATTGTTTTACTATTTAAAGCCAATCTCTACATTTGTTTGACTCAAGCTCATGGAGGTATTCATTTGGGCTAAAAAAATTCATTTGCATTGACTAGCCATATCGGGATCTAGCTCGGTGTGCTTTGCTCATTTGGAGCTCGTTTGTTTGAGCTTAGTTACCATATTTATTATGCACTCTCATTACCTTGCTACTTGAGATAATTTTGATGGTTCAATACTTTTGTTAAAAATGTTCTTTAGAGCAGTGTGAATGAAGAAGGATAATCTTTTTGGATTGCGTGTAATTGTTTGATGAAATGCTTAATTGAGATGCAGAACCGAATTCCTTAGTTTCGGTCGACTTCCCTCCACATGCATGGTTCTTCTCTCCTTATCTTTTATAATTATTATCATTTAGTTTTTCATTTACAATAAGATAAAATTTTAAACCATAGGAATTATCATAAGATCTATTTGTTTAAATAATCGTGTTTTCAAAGCAATAAGACATTATAACATAACCTACAGGATCTAATACTCCTTTGTAAATAATGGACTTAAACCCTCACTTTGTGATGATCTAAGAAAATGTCCCAACCAAACTAGATTACTACAGTACTTGTTTTATTGACAAGTTGAAGTTGAGCCCCTGTAAATATGTTGACCGCTCCCTTGTTAAAATAGATAGATAAAAGACCTTGTAACTCCGGAAAGGAGATGTTGAGTTTCCTACATGTACCTTGTTATGTGAGGAGTCACTTTAATCCATCGAATCAACCTCGTTTGATCATTTGTGATATTTTTGATGCCCTTCTAAGATCCCTGCTACACCATTTTACGGCTGTAGGAAGCTTTAAAAGTTAAAAGTTGGGTTTCGTTTCAGCTCATCGTTTGAACCCTGAGCAAAAAAATACTTATCTACCTTTGCAAACCTCTAGTATTTTTACTAGATAATTACTTAGAACCTTCAGTTTGGGAAAATCAAATTTCTGGGTAGTTTGGAAAAGGCATTTTGTAGGCCTCCGGTCATAGTTTGACTAGGTCAAACTAGACCAATTACAACCGGTGGCTCTAGAAAACTTGTCGCCATCTGAAAACCATTTGCTAGTTCTCAGTCTTGTAAACTCTGGTGAATTATCCATATATAGGGGAACTTGTAGGAAGTTCCTCATTGTGCGTTCTTCCACCAAATGTCTTTTTGACATGGTTTCATAGCCCCCAAGCTAACTTTTGTTTTTTTCAACTAGGCCAATTATGACCGATGGCCTCGAAAAATTGGCCACCAATTGTAAATTGTTCACCGAGTTCTAAAATTCATCGTTAGTTCATGTGAGTTCTTGGTGTATAGGAGGACATGTATAATTTTACCCATGGTGTGTTTGTTCATCAGATGACAACATTTGAAAGTGGTTTCTTAGCCTTTGAGCCTTAATGAATTGATTTTACAACTAGCAAGAAAACATAAAAAAAAATGTTGTAGGACCTCCAATGCAGGTAACCAAAACCATTATGGAAATTTGTTGACACTTGTAAACAACAGTTTGAAAATCTATCATGTGACTTATTGTGTGAAAATTGAACTTTTGGAAAAATAGTTTTTCTCTCTCTTCCCTATCTCTTTCTCTCTCCTTGGTTACTGAAATAAGGTGAAATGAAATGAAACAAACATGTGTCTCTAACCCCCTTTTTGAATGCAAATTATTAATATTATGTAAATGGAAAACTGAAAAAACTTTAATTATGTTAGATTACGGTGGATGCCATGCCAGCGATTTATCGTTGATTTCATGCTCACATGGTTTTGCAGGATGCAAGAAAGATGGTGAAAAGGTGTTGTGTAATTCATTGTTTATTATTGTAATTTATATAGGTCATTATAAAATGTATATATGTATAATGTAGTCCCATGTTATATAAAATTTGTATTTGAAATTTCCTAATATGTATGAGATGCTAGTTTTAGGGATACCTTAGGAAATGTGCATTTAATCAAAGGTTCAATTTGATTCATAATTACGTATGGTAAAAAGGTTTGATATATATATGTTGAATGAATTTGAAGTTAATATCTTTTGGTGCATTTTTAGTGTTCAATAAATGGTTAATTAATTAGTGTGTTATAATATTACCTTGTAAATGTAATAAAAAGATTTAATCGAAACACTCAACCCTAGTATAAGATTCATGCATAACATGTCTTCATGTGTGATCCTTCTTACCATAGAAGAAATTTAAAGCGTAGAATGAACTTAAACTTTGCACTCGATGGAACCTCCTAGTTTAGGTAAATAAAACCCCTAGTTTGAGTTTACCATCATAGTCAGTATGTTTAGCGACTTTGTCATGAACCCATATTTTAGGAATGACATGGTCAAACTTTATCCAGAGTATGTGGTTTCCTTTTAGGTTTGGTAACCGTGGGTGGGGTAAGGGGAATGTATTCTCTTCAGTTCCGACACCGTGTTGAGTGGTGAAGACCACTCTGGAAGTCACCTTAAGAGTCCTTGTTCAAAGAAATGACTATGCAGTGTAACCTTACCATATATGGAGTAAGTAGAGCTATTACTCCCTTAGTATCCTAGTGGAATCCCGAGTCTTACGAAGTTAGATATAGAATTTTTCTTGTCATCGAATGAATTCCTTTTTTGGTATAAATGACACAAATGGAGCTAGGGAAATAGTTGTTCTATGACTTAAACTCTTGTTAATGATCTCCTTAGTTCTTCATAGATAAATGTATTACCTTGGTTACTAACAACATATCACCTTAGTCTTTCATGAAGGTTGTTTACCATAAATATGTACTTTCACCTTAAATTCATATATAGTTAGGGTGTAGATCCTTAGGTAAAATTTGAAGTAAGAGAAACCTTGACTAATTAAGGGGTTAGCTCATGGGTAGAAAATGGTAAGTAACTCCTTGCAAATGAAATTGACTTGGAAAGGAAACCGGTAACTTTGTGTCATAATCCCTTATTATGCCTTTTATGACATTAATAATAAAATAAATTTCACATGAAGAATCGTGAAATGTAGAATCATGGGATCTTACCTCGAACACAAATCACTTGTGGTTCATGTGTAGTTTATAATGCTTCCAATCATGTACTTCTTCAAGAAGTTACACAAGTACTTTCATGACTCAATTGTTATTAAACAATGCTAATAATGAGACCATAGTGCGATGTAAGAGGAAAGCATATTAGAGTAAAATGATATTTGAGGTTAGGAATAATGTCACCCTTGGAATCCTTATATCATACATTTTCATGTGTTACAAAGAATATGAATTGTCTTGGTGAGATCAAACTTTGAGAAAACAAAAGATATATATAATGTAAATAAAAAATTTGATGTGGAAATGTTGAATGGCTTCAACAAGTTATCGAACTATTTTAACTATGGTAGGGAAATAAATATACCGTGATCGAAGAATGTTTATGGAAGAAAGGTATCTTGAATCTAAATATCCCTTAAATCATAAGTTTTCTTTACGACATCACACTAGATTCACTTATGTAGCAAGGTAAAATATAAACTTTGAATAAACGTTTGAGATGCATATTCTTAACATAAGAACGAGAGAATAAATAACTTTGTATGTAATTTGAAAGATGCCAAATAATTATGTAAGTTATGGAGAATTTTGTAAGAGTTAAAAATACAACTTAAATGGTTGAACTGTAAGTTGAATGTGAAATGAATTTAAGAATATGTAGGAGGAAAAATAATAAAATTATCCATGCATAATAATGTGTTGGAATGTTAATTGTAACAAAGATGTAATCGTGGTAATGATGTGTTGTGGGATTTCCAATCCTTGAGTTACTTTCTTATGGTTAGGTCATTGCTAGCATTTGTTCCTTGGGAAAAGTATGGCATCGACATGTATATGGTGTTGTCATGTGTCTATGTGAGTCAATGACATATGTAAGTGTCTTATGCATTGTTGTGTTTCTCTACTTGGAGCCCTTGTGGTGTTGTGTACTGAGTAATGAATGTAAATAAAAAAAAAAATCACATGGTCATATGGTGTCGTCATATGAAGGCTTAAAGCTTGTGATTTCTACTAGTAGGTGCTTAACTGTAGCCCCCTTTCATTTTTTTGTGTGGTTAAGGAAAGAGAATTTTTATTCTCTTTTAGTGACAACTAATATAAATAGTGGAGAATTATATTGAAAATATTTTATCTTTTGATCATTAACTCGGATTTGATTGTCGTATTTTATAAAAGTGTTTATTTGTGCTCTTTCTATTGGAAATATTTATTTTAAGAATTGTAACACACAATCATAATAATGTGTGAAAATATGGGGTAATCTTGCGGCATTGCTTGGGGATCTTATTGCATTGCTTGGTTCTCGCATTTTTTTGTGATTTTTTGAGAATGTCATTTTTATCTACTTGTATTAGATCATCTTTGAGCCATTAACAACACATAATTACCACACATGGAAACAAATAATGGAAATAATAATAAGAGGAAGCGATTATGAAATTTAACTTCTTCATAACAACAAGTGTTCACTAGAGAATATGAAAAATTTACGTACAGTGTAAATTTGATGAGTCTATGGGTTTGATAGGAACTTACGTCAATGATAGTCTTTTGTTTCATTTGGGAAAATGTGACTCAACTTACAAAATATGGTTGAAATTGGAGGGCTTATTTGGTAAATTGGATCACATGAGATCCGTGCAACTTGAGATTAAGATCACCTCTCTTAATCCTGAAGATTTTACAATAATTACAGAATATATTACCAAGTTCAAGCATTTGTGTACAAAGTTGAAGGGGAGTGTAAGAGATGATAAATATGAAGAGTGTGTTTACTTAATTCAATCCAAGTCAAGATGACCATACAAAAATTTCTTCTACTTTTTCTCTAGCATGGATGCCTTAGGGGACACATTCAAAATGCTTGATTTAGAAACATTTTGTGAAAGAATTACTAGGAAAAACCCAATTTTTCTAACCTTGAGTCTTCAACCTTTCAAAAGGCATTAGTTGCATGTAATCCTAAGGAAAGAGAAAACAAAAAATTAAAACTAAATCCACCCTTCTCCATATCAAAATGCTCCTAAACCCAAATAAAATAACTCTAAACCCAACAAGTCTTCTAAATCCAAGAATAAATCAAGCGTTTCATGCTCGTTTTGTGGGGTTAGTGGTCATGAATAACATAGGTGTTATAAGTAAATGAAATCCTTAGAGGGTGTAGAAAAGAAACATAAAATTTCTATCTCCACTCCACCTTCTTCTAATCAACATACAAAAGCACTTAATGTTGTTGGGAGATCTCATTCGAAACACTTGCGAGATAGCTAGGTTATAGATTTTGGTGCTTCGCATATCATCGCTTCTTCTAAGGAATCTTTTTGGATCTCTAGGTTTGAGTTCTACTTCCAAAACTCGAGGTTGAATATTCTTCCTTTCTTTTTGTTAAAGGAAAAGGTGACATACACCTTAATGGTAGCAGATATCAAGATGCATTATATGTTACTAACATCACAACAAATGTTATTTATGTATATAATTTTTTCATTCTCGGGTCAAGGAAAAACAATGGATTTTACATCACATTGAGCATAATTACAAACTTTTTTAGATCTTCATTCACTTTTAGCTCAAGGAATTGTTAATCATAGTTCTAGACTATATCACTTTTAGGGTTCTGATCAAACTTCGTTTGTGGGAGCAGGATTCAGAGAGTAATATTTGACATGAAAGATTTGGACATATCAATTAAATATATTTGAAGGACTTGAGCACTCATGGTATGGTGTGTGGTCTTCCTAGAGTTTCTTGTCTTGAGGAGTTTTCGATAGATGTGCCTTAGGAAACAAAACCAAGATCCATTTTATTAATTTATCAAAGAGAGATTCTTCACCACTTGAGATTCTACATGGTGAATTGATGGTTTTTCCTACCCCCTCTTTCAATGGAGCTAAGTATGCACTTACCTTTATTGATAATTTCTTTAGGCGTAATTGGGTCTATTTTCTCAAGTACAAAACTAATTTTTTTACAGTTCAAAGTATTTGAGGATTTGGTTGAGAAATAATCTTCTAGTTGCATAAATAACATTCATACTGATAATGGGGGAGTACTTCAACAATGAGCTTTCTAAATTTTTGAAAACTCAAGGCATTATTTTTGAATTTTGTTCCTCATAATGCACAATAGAATGTCTTAACAGAACAAAATAATATAAATTTTAAGGAAATGACTGAATGTATGATGCATTATAGATATTTACCTCCTATCTCTGGGAAAAATAAATTAATTATGCTAACTACATTCAGAATCACTCACCACTGAGAGAACTTGATCATTTGACTCCAAACGAAGCTTGTCCAACACTAAGACAGATGTCTCATTTTTTTCAAGTCTTTAGGAGCCATGCTTGGGCTTTTGTGCCAAAGGAGAAAATTAAAGCTTTGGATAAGAAGAGAAAAATATTGATTTTTGTAAGGTATATTGAGGACATGAGAACTTATTAAATTTTATATCCCGATACTCATGATGTTTTGTTTTGAACACATGTTCATTTTGATGATTTCTTCACTCCTCATGATTCTTCATATTCTTCCATGCCTCCTTATTCTCCTTCATCTAATCTTGATGATACTTTATTTGAGGAGGTTAATGAGGAGGTTATAGATTCCATTAAGGATCCTATTCCCACGATGTTGTCATTATACCTAAGAGGGCTTGTAATATAGTTTCGAGGTAACACCTTTGAGACAAGATCTTCGACCCACTAGGTATCATCAAAAACATTCTACCAAGTACAGCAATTTTGTGTCCGAGGAATCAAAGTATTTTTCAAAGGCTCATGGGATACAAGAGTTGGATGATATGATGATAGTGAGAATTATTCTTTGATGAAGAATCATACTTGGGATTTGGTATCTCTTCCTAAAGGAAGAAATATGGCTAGGTGTAAGTGGGTATACTTGAACCAAATATGCAAATGATTGGTCAATTGACAAATATAAGGCTCCTCTTATTATAAAGGGTTTTTAAGAAGTTGAAGTTATTGATTAATCTGAAACTTTTGCACCCATTACAAATATGGATTCTATACACCTTGTAACTAATATTGCTACATCACGGGGGTGGCCCGTATACTAGATGGATGTGAAGAGTGCCTTCTTACATGCAAATTTATAAGAGGAAATATAGATGGAGTGACCTACTGGAATTGTTTAGGATTATTCTCTTGTTTTTAGGCTCTGCATGTCTCTCTATTGTCTCAAAACAAGCCCCTTGGGCTTAGTATGAGAAGAAGGATTATTTTATTTAATCTAATAGTTTTGTTCATTTCCACTTTCATCATACCGTGTATCTCAACATGTTGGTGAGGATATTGTGATACTTGTATTGTATGTTGATGATCTTTTACTTACTAGTATCTCTTCTTCCCACATTTAGACTATTGAGAGGGATCTTTTTACACATTTTGACATGAAAAATCTTGGGTTATTACATTATTTCCTTGGATTACTGATTTCTCAAAAAAATTAGGATTCAATTGAACCAGCAAAAGTACACCCATGATCTTCTTCAACTCTTTGATATGGATGATTACAAGCCAAGTCCATCACCTTTTCGGTATGGGGTTACTCTTACTTCCACATGTATCACTCCACTTTATGATTGTACATTATATAGATAGTTGTTTGGAAATATCATGAGCTTGACCCATAGTCACCCTAATATTTCATTTGTAGTAGGGTTTATATCTCAGTTTGAAAATTGTCCTCATAGTAGTACTAAAATGATTTTGCGTTATTTGAAATAGGCTACTAAAATGATTTTTTGCGATTATAGGCAAGGAAATTCCACTTTGGACTACACTACACTAGCACTTTCATCTTCCGAGGATTATGGTTGATTATGGATTTTTTTTTCTTGGTTCTTCTCTAGTTGTTTAGGCAGCAAAACCAACGGCTATTGCACTTTCATCTTGAGCTAGAGTATAGGGTAGTAGATACGGTCTGACATTTTGAGCGCCGAAAGCTCACGCGTGAGATATTCAGATGGCCATAACTTTTGACTGGGAGCTCGGATTCATGCAAGGTTGGACTTTCTGGAAAGCTTACGAGGTCCTCTGTCCAACTACAACTGGATATCTTTAATTAGGTGAGAACAAATTCTTAAAAATGAAAAATACAGTTAGCCACTTTTGGGGGTTGCTAGGGTTCTCACCTACCACCATAATGAGATGAATTAAATACAACCTGCGGTGGTTGGGGTAGATTTCGAATTCCTCTCTCTTTTCTCTCTCATTCTTCCTATAAATTGTAAGGAGGGGCTTCTTTCTAAGGGTTGGACATTCTTGTTTTTCCCCTCCCTTCTTCTCTTTGGCAGGTGAATCTGTGGAGTTCAAACCTCCTATCTAAAACTGTAATGCAACCTTGTCTCTTGGCATTTTGTGGTGTATTGTATCAATCTTTGGAGAAAATAATGCATGTCTGTGGATGATTATCAACCCTCTCTATGTTTATTTGCATCTTCCTGATCTTTCACTGCAAATCTGTTATCTGTGCATGATCTTGCATCGCATTTTAATAGTTTGTGTTTATTGGCAAGACAGTTGTTCTTCATTCCTCGGTGCATCACCTTTGTTAGTTTAGGTTTTATTTTATGCATCTTCTTACCCTGTCTCCTTGGCAAGTTAGATTAGGTTTTAGTAAACCCTCTACATTTTTACGTGTGCATCTGAACAGAGGAATAGGAACCGGCCTTCATCAGGAGAGCTTTTCCGATTTCGCGAGGTCCCACACTTGGGAAAAGCTCCATGTTATACAATCTTGAGAGTCTCAACCCATTGTGTTGCAGACATTCGAGAAGTGCTTTGTGATTCGACATCAACAGTTTTGGCACCCGAGTGGGACCAAGAGGTCATTCCATCAAGATTTGAAGGAACTTTCAAGAAATTTGGACTTAAAAAATTACAGGTTTTGGTTTGATTTTTTTACCTTCCAGGTTGAACTTTGAAATCAATTTTCAAGGACTTAACTTGCTTGAAACAAGTCAAAATTTCACCAGTTGATAGATCGGGGGATAATCTTCAAAAGGGTATTCTTAGATTTTTGAGATTTTGACTTTCAAAATTTCATGGTTTTCTGATTTTCGGATTTGGGTTTTGAAGTCGGCATTTTGGATTTTCGGGACTTGTCATTCCAAATCCCTTTCCAAACTCTAAAATATCAAAAAATACAGGTCTTTCAAATTTCTATTTTTAAAGATTGTCAGGTTTGGTGTGTAACTTGGCAGGATCTAGCCTTTTGAGGCTCACTTTCTAACACATCTGGCGACTCCGAAAGGGGTAGAATTCAGCGGTGCAGCAGAAAAGGTTGCCCAGGCATATGAGAAGAATTCAAACTAGGTCCAATACTCGAGAAGAGGGGCTATTTGTCCACTTGCAACTTTCACCAGAGGAGAGAGGAAGAAGACCACAAAGATCACCATCTCCACCTAACAGGACTTTGTCTACACCTCCACCTGGTAGGCCTTTTCTCGCATCGACCAGGGTTCTTAGGCCAATCATAATGGCACATCTACCACCGAATCCCTTTGTCAATTTCACGGGTAGTAGTCCACTTGCCCTAAATGCTCAGAATCAAATTCTAGTTGCAGCACTAAAGAACATACCCTATTTCACAGGAGAAAATCATACTACTCCTATTGATCACATCCAGGATATTGCTAATGTATGTGCAATTCACGAAATAAATGAAATGGATGTTGCGGTCAAGTTGTTGGCTTCATCTTTCAAAGGCAAGGCCTTACAATGGTTTAGGAGCCTTACTGGTAGGGTCTATTACAATTGGAACCAACTTTGTTACTGCTCTTTGCGCAGCCAATTCGGGAGAGAGGCGGACAATTTATCTTTATTGGAACAGCTGACAACAATCAAAAGGGCTCCTAACGAACAAATGGCAGATTTCAACTTTAGATTCCAACGGACATGGGATAGGATTCCAATAGCCGTTAGACCAACTGCCGAAGGAGCATTCCTTTATTTCTTAAAGGCTATAAATTCAGACATAGCCATGATGATCCAATCAATGGGAGGGACAACGCTGCCAGGGGCCTACGACACAGCTATCAGAGTAGAGAACTATTTGATCCAAGCTGGCAAGCTTGCACCAAGGCCACCAATGCCTCTCTATCCGGATATGGGAAATCCTATAACCAGCCAAGCACCAGAGTTGAATCCCATTCCAACTCCTAGAAATCAAAGCAATAATGAGGCATCGACTTCTTCAAATACTTCAAAGGAATTGCAGGAGGTCATGAAACAATTGCAGAACCTTGGAAATGAGCTTGTGACTATCAAAAGACAACAAGCTCAAAGTGCTAGACCATATCAGCCTCAAGCACAGTACCAAGCTAGGCCCCCATACCAACAAAATAGACCACCACCTCAGGCTGCAAATCAAAACCAAAACCAAGGACAACCTCAAGCTGCCAGGCCGTTTCGACCGTATGATCCAAATGCTGCACGCAGCGTCCTCAAGAGCTTTGGTCCCGACACAAAATAACATGGCACAGGAGTACGACTGGTGTTACCCTTGCAATCTACCTCACAATCAGTCAGCATGTTTCAATGGTGCACTAAATCAGGCCTTGATGGTGCAAACCATTGGTGTTGCTCAAGAACCAAGCCAGGAGGAGAATCAACAGCAAAAACCAGAAGGATTGAAACCACATTGGCAAATTGGCAAACGGAAGACTTCTGTGGAGTTAACCAACAACCTTTTCAAGGCGTGGCTGCCAACACACGGTCAAAGAAGAGAAATATAGGAGAGGGACAACCATGTAATCCAGTTGTTTCTCAACCCACTCTTACACAACAAGGGGTCAGTAGACCAAACGCAGCTCCAAATGTGCAAAATCAACCCAAGGTACCTGTTGTAGCAACACACGCACATGCTCAAGCTCCAGAAAAGTTTGCACCAAGTAAGGGACAGCAAAAGGACAATTCATCCCCTTTCAACATCATTGATCAAATGAAGAAGACGAACGTGAATATATCAATGTGGGAATCTTTATCCATCCCAGGACAAAGAGATCTTCTACAAGCTGCCATGAAGAATTGGTCAACTTGAACCAATAGGCCCATATGCAAGAGAAGGTCCTCACGAATGCTGCTCAGCCTGAAGGGAATCATGGAGGACAACAAGGTAAAGTTTTGAAACCCCCTCCATTCTATATTTCATTAATCATCGGGGATAAATTAGTACACAATTGCATGATTGATTCTGGGGCAAGTAGTTCAGTGATGCCGAAGCGAAATAGTGGATCATTTGGGTTTGAAATATGAGCAGATCTTGAAAGGAGTAGTACAACTAGATGGAATGGGCGGTAGGAGGCAGGTTGGGGTCATCAAGAGGTTAAGCCTAACACTACATTCCTATCCTAATGTTACAGTTCTGCAAGATGTGTCTGTGATTGACCTTCCGCCACTCTTTGCGTTGTGTCTATCAAGAGACTTCACTGCAAAAATCGGTGGATATTTATCTGCAGATTGGTCACACATGATTTTTAGGACAAGGTATGGAGCCAAAGCAACAATCAGGTCAGAACCAATTGCCAATTTCCATATTGAGCCTCATGTACCAAATCCTATCAATATAAATTGCTCGGCTTTTGACCAAGAGGAGTGTTCAAGTGATCTAGAAACAGGTACTAAGGTCGAGGGAATTCCTGATTTAACTTTGGATGAATGGGCAAACAAGAGTCATGAATTTGACCCATACAAGGAAATTGAAGAATCTGAATTGGGCGTGTATTGTATACAGGAAGAAAATTCACCCATTCCCGACATCATTCAGTTTGAACAAAAGGATGAAAACAAAGTTTGGAAATTATTTTTCGATGGTTCGAGAAGTAGACAAGGTGTTGGAGGTGGTGCAATGTTGATTTCACCACAAGACATCAAATATTTTTCAACTTTTCGTTTCAGTTTTCTGTTGAACAACACGGCCGAATATGAAGCATTGATTCATGGGTTCATTGGGCCAGGAAAAGGGGCATAAAGAACTTGCAGGTGTTTGGAGATAGTGAGTTGATTGTCAACCAAGTTAGGGGACAACATGCTACAAAGAATGACTTGCTGAGGAGCTACAAGAATAGGGTATGGGACCTCATTGAGGATTTCAAAGCTTTCAACATTGTGTCCATACCCAGGAAGAAAAATGAAGTCACAAATAGGCTCACAGTCAGTTGGAGCAACGTTTGATGTGGTTGACAACATCAGAAGGGGAAAAACACAGCCACATATCCATGTGATTGTGAGGCCAGCAGTTCAGATAATAACACAAGCTGGCAGGTGTTTGAGAATGATCAACAGATCGTCAATTTCTTACAAGAAGAGGCTGAATTTTCAGCTAGGAATCAGGATAGATTAGAGCAGCAGTATGGGGATCAAGTAGTGCATTTGCTTGGAAAAACAAGCTTCCTAAGGGTTTGGTAACATTGGAGTCTATCTTGACCCTAATGACCCGATTACGTAAGGAAAAGGCTAACATACGAGTCAAGAGAGAAGATTGAGCCAATTCCGGTTGGGAAGGCAAAACACTTCAAATTGGTAAAGTGGCTTTGAGCAGGAGAAATCAGATTTCATACAGCTTTGCCAAGAATTTCCAGATGTCTTCGCTTGGAGCTATGAAGACTTGAGAGGATTCGATCCAAATTTGGCACAACATACCATAGAATTGGATCCAGATGCTAAGCCCGTCAGGCAGAAACAAAGACCGGTCAACCCTCACATTGAGCCTCTAATGAAGAAAGAACTAAATAAGCTAATAGAGGCAAGCATTATATTCCCGATCAAGCACTCAAGCTGGGTTGCAAACTTGGTTCCGGTCAGGAAGAAGAGTGGAGAAATCAGGTTGTGCGTGGATTTCGAGACCTAAACAGGGCATCTCTCAAAGATCATTACCCACTTCCTTCAATGGAACAAATATTGCAAGTAGTATCCGGTTCAGAGAGATTCTCTCTCCTAGATGGCTACTCAGGATACAATCAGGTGATGGTGAAAGAAGATGACCAATTCAAGATGGCTTTCACCACCAAATGGGGGACATATGCCTACAAGAAGATGCCATTTGGGCTATCAAATCTTGAGGCCACTTTCAAAGGGCAATGGATATGGCATTTAAGGGGTTGATCAATAAAATAGTTTTGATATATCTTGATGACATCATTGTATTCTCAAAAAATGCAGCGGATCACCTCTGTCATTTGAGGCAAGTATTTCAGAGGTGTAGAAGATTTGGGGTATCATTGAATCCCAAAAAATGCATATTTTTGGCTCACGAGGGAAAAATTCTAGGCCATATTGTTTCAAAGGAGGGATTGACGATCGACCCAGAAAGAGTTGAAGCAATTCAAGCATTGCCATTGCCAAGTCACAAGAAGGCTCTTCAAAGCTTCTTGGGAAGGATCAATTTTTCAAATATTTGTTCCAAATTTTGCTGCTCTTGTGAAGCCAATAACGCTGATGTTAAAGAAGAGCATGGCATTTAAGTGGACATCTGAAGGCAAGGCAAGTTTTGAGGCAATAAAAGAAGCTATATCCCAAGCTCCGACTCTCGTCAATCCAGATTTCTCCAGGGACTTCGTGCTATATGCCTTTGGTGGTGGGGACACGATTTCTGCAATCCTGGTACAACAAAACAAGGGAGGATTAGAACAACCAGTTGCTTTCTTCAGTCAAGGCTTGGAGGAATACGAAACTAGGTACTCTTTCATTGAAAAGCATGTCCTTGCAGTAATCAGGAGCTTAAAGAAATTCAAGCACCTAGTCTCAAACAACAAGATCCAATTATTGGTCTCTCATGCGGGAGTCAGGGACTTCCTTCTAAACAAGGATCTGAATGAGAAACGTGCAGGATGGATAACTCGTGTCATGGAATATGACATCGAGATCAAGGTCACCAAACTAGTACGTGGGAAGGGACTATGTGAGCAGCTAGCCTTGAGTCAACAAGTTGAAGCAGGTGATGAAAAAGAGGCTGTCTTGGTACTACAGGATAACCAAGAACAAGAAAATGATGATGTGCCCACTCCCTGTTGGACTCAGAATGTGATACACTTCCTACAGACAGGCCTATGCCCTCCAGAAATGAGAAAAGCAAAGAGGAGATACTTCAGATTACAAGCCATTCCATATGTGCTTGTTGGTGGTGTTTTGTTTAAGAAAGACATCAATGGAGTTCTATTGAGGTGCATTGGGACAGGTCAAATTGAGAGGGTGTTACGAGATTTTCACGATGGAGATTCCGGAGGACATTTTGCTCCATGAGTAACTTGACTCTCAAGATAATGAAGGCAGGGTATTATTGGCCGACAGTCTTCAGTGACTGCTATACATGGATAAGAAAGTGCAAGAAATGTGCACTCTTCACAGGCAAAGAAAGACTAGCAGCGCTTCCATTGCACCCAATTTTGGTTGACCAACCATTTATGCAATGGGGATTGGACTTCGTCGGGGTCATCAATCCAAACTCAAGCCAAGGCCACAAGTGGATTCTCACAGCAACAGACTATTTCACCAAGTGGACCAAAGCAGTAGCGCTCAAAGAAGAAAATGAGTCTAACATACTAGAATTTTATGAAGGAATAGTGACCAGGTTTGGTGTGCTAGCCACTATCATATCAGACAATGCATTGGCATTTATAGGTTCCAAGATTACAGAATGGGCTGTCAAGAATGGAATCTATTTGAGCACCTCTTCAAATTATTACCGCGGGGGTAATGGGTGACGAGAGTCCACGAACAAGAATTTGTTAAGAATCATCAGAAGGACTCTAGATGAAAACCAAAGGACATGGCATACCAAGCTAAAATCAGCATTATGGGCTGACAGAATAACACCAAAGAGGTCTACAGGTAATTCCCCTTACAAGTTGGTCTATGGAAAAGAGGCAGTAGTGCCTATATCATTAGAACTGCCTACATTGGAGTTCATGAAGCAGTTGGAGTTGGCTGAGTTTGAACCAATGGAGGCTAGGTATGCAGAGTTGATGGAATTGGAAGAAATTAGAGAACATGCAGTTCAAACAATTGAGAAAGATCAGGCCTTGGTGAAAAGATGGTTTGATAAGAAAGCAAGAGCAAGGACCTTCCAGGAAGGAGACCTAGTTCTGAAATGGGATGCAGATCGGGCAAAGCCCGGAAGGCATTCCAAGTTTGATGCCATTTGGAGTGGCCCCTACATGGTCACAGGATGTAAGAATAGTAATGCCTTCCAATTGTCTACTTTGGATGGAGGAGAACTCCCGATTCCGGTTAACGGAATCTATCTTAAACATTGCTACTAAAAGGAAAAGGTTCACCCTTGTAAATATTAGCCTAGATTTAAATTCCTCTAAGTGCGTATGCACATTGTCTTGTGGTAGTTAGGTTTCCATTTCCCTAAGTGCTCCGGCACAGGTTTTGTTGCTCTCAGGATGATTTCTACAGTTCAGAATGCTGTCAGAGAAGAAGTTGCGGTATCAGGTTCGGGATACAATATCAGGTTGGTTTCAGGTTATTAATTATGACTCCATGCCCAATGGATTGCTAAAAGGCCACTGATCTTCTACCTAGCTGGCAGGTGATCCCATTGAGTCACCAAATTGTTGTATATATCTTCCCCAGGTAGATATAGACAAGCAGAAGATTCTAGAGATCAAAGAAGCTCAAATCCCTGACATTTTTGCCCTTGGCGCACAGAAGTGGCGCACAGAAATGAGTGTCGACAATGAAATGTATGCACCCTTGGCGCACAGAAGTGGTGCACAGAAATGAGTGTCGACAATGAAATGAGTGTCGACAATGAAATGTATGCGCCCTTGGCGCACAGAAGTGGCGCACAGAAATGAGTGTCGACAATGAAATGTATGCGCCCTTGGCACAGAAGTGGCACACAGAAATGAGTGTCGACAATGAAATGTATGTGCCCTTGGCGCACAGAAGTGGCGCACAGAAATGAGTGTCGACAATGAAATGTATGCACCCTTGGCGCACAGAAGTGGCGCACAGAAATGAGTGTCGACAATGAAATGTATGCGCCCTTGGCACACAGAAGTGGCACACAGAAATGAGTGTTAACAGGGAAAGAGTTGTGCCTTGGTGCATGTAAGAGGATGTCGACACACACACGGATGCGCCTATGGCGCACCTTCAGGAGGCGCAACATTTTGAGCGCTGACAGGAAGCAGACCCTGGCGCAGATATTCAGATGGCCATAACTTTTGACTGGGAGCTCGGATTCATGCAAGGTTGGAATTTTTGGAAAGCTTACGAGGTCCTCTGTCCAACTACAACTGGATATCTTTAATTAGGTGAGAACAAATTCTTAAAAATGAAAAATACAGTTAGCCACTTTTGGGGGTCGCTAGGGTTCTCACCTACCACCATAATGAGATGAATTAAATACAACCTACGGTGGTTGGGGTAGATTTCGAATTCCTCTCTCTTTTCTCTCTCATTCTTCCTATAAATTGTAAGGAGGGGCTTCTTTCTAAGGGTTGGACATTCTTGTTTTGCCCCTCCCTTCTTCTCTTTGGCAGGTGAATCTGTGGAGTTCAAACCTCCTATCTAAAACTGTAATGCAACCTTGTCTCTTGGCATTTTGTGGTGTATTGTATCAATCTTTGGAGCAAATAATGCATGTCTGTGGATGATTATCAACCCTCTCTATGTTTATTTGCATCTTCCTGATCTTTCACTGCAAATCTGTTATCTGTGCATGATCTTGCATCGCATTTTAATAGTTTGTGTTTATTGGCAAGACAATTGTTCTTCATTCCTCGGTGCATCACCTCTGTTAGTTTAGGTTTTATTTTATGCATCTTCTTACCCTGTCTCCTTGGCAAGTTATATTAGGTTTTTAGTAAACCCTCTGCATTTTCTACATGTGCATCTGAACAGAGGAATAGGAGCCAGCCTTCATCCGGAGAGCTTTTCCGATTTCGCAAGGTCCCACACTTGGGAAAAGCTCCATGTTATGCAATCATACTGAGAGTCTCAACCCATTGTGTTGCGAGACATTCGAAGTGCTGCGATTCGACATCAACCGTACTTTATTTCCCTTTATTGTATTTATCTCGCACCCACTTATGTGTGTGGATATTTATTTTATTTTATTTAGATACTAGGGAGATATTATCTAGTTGTTAGGCATAGTTATTTCCTTAATCTATGGTATTGACTAAATCCTTGATGACTAGTTCTTTCCTAAACCTATGGACTTGACTAGTTATTGTATTGATTTATGGATTCATCTACGACCTTGGTGGTTCTTAGACTCGATATTCATTTCCTATATAAGCAAGGCCCATTCTTATTGTATTTCTTTGAGTTTTGTTGGTGCTCGAGAATGGTCTCACCCTATCTCGTGCCTTTGAAAGATTATTCATTCATGACCTCTGTCATTTTCTCCTTCCCGTATTGTGTTTGGAAAGTATTTGTTTCCATTTTAATTTCCTCATGGGTTGAAGATCATGTGTGGGTCCATATTTGTCTCATGGTTCCTTTGTTCCTATGGAAAAGCTCGTATTTTGAGTCTCATGGTTCTATTGCTTTAAAACTTGCATTTTCCCATTTCCTCCATTTTCCACAAAAAAATCTATTGTCCTGCCATTTTTTCCCTAAATACTAAAAGAGAAATGAATTGATGTGTCCACGAGGAATGTATTTGAGTCTTGCAACATTTCTAAAATCTCTTTCCTTGAAGAAAATTTCCCTTTCATGCTCAAATGGTCATTTCTCTATGTTTTATGGTTTGATGGGTGTTTCCCCAATAAAATTGAAATTCTTGCATCAACGAGGAAATGTTACATTCTTTTCTTTGGGCCGAGTGCTTGGCCGGACACTTAAAAATTCTATAAAAGCCTCAACTTTAAAATGTGTCCATGTGGAGGAATGACGCTCGTTTGAGAATCAACTTTTTGGTTTTCTTTGAAGCACACGAGAAGGACATTTGGAGGGTTGGTAGGAAAGAGACAAGTGGAGGCTTCCATTGTGTTTCCCATACTTAGAAAAATTTCAAAAGATTTTCGGGAAGTCCAGGACATGTGGAGGAACGACGCTCATTTGAAGATCTTCTTGGGCTTTGCCTTGGAGTAGCATGCGGGACACGTGGAGGATTCTGCTACTTTCCCATACTTAGAAAATATTTTATACAAATGGATATAATTTGGTGGAACAGAGACATGTGGTGAGCTCACGCTCATTTAGGGTCTCAACTTGGGCACCATTTTGAAGAAGCGCTATGAGGACACGCGGGGCATTCCGATCACTTTACATATTTTCTTGGACTTTTTAAAGACCAAGGAAGACCGCCTCGAGTGTGAAAAGTGGTGCCCTCTGCAGAGCTTCAAGCCTTCAAAAAAAATTACCGGAGAAGGACACGTCATGAGCCCACGCTCGTTCAAGGTATCAAATTTTTAGGGCCGCCTCAAGGTGCGCCATTGTGACACGTGGAAATTTGAAAAGTCATAAGGGGTGGGAAGCAGAACATTAGAGGCAACTTAAACCTTTTTCCTCTTTGCCTCATAAAGGTTAAAATATCAAAAATGGCCCGCAAGCCAAGTGGGAAATAGTCAATGTTTTTCCTCGAGTCAACGGTGCAGTGCAGATTTCGGAGGAAAAGTGAAAAATTTTCCCTTTGAGGGAAAAGGAGTTAAAGGCATAAAAGGACCCAGGGTTCCGCTGGGACCCACATTAACGACAAGCGAAAGGTGGAGTTATGGGGAAAACTTGGAAAATTTTCCTTTTTCCAAAAGAGAGTCAAATGGCAGAATTTTTCCGCATTTCTTTTGGGACCCACCTTAGGACACGTGTCAGGCCCATTTTCAAAAGCAGAGGTGTGGGGCAAAAGGTGAAATTTTCCATTATTCTAAAAAGGTCATAAAAGTTCAAAGGAAGCCCCAGAGCTGTTTTTGCATCTTCCATGTGGATGACCCACATTCAAAATCAAAGATCAATGGTCTTGAGTGTCTAAATCTGATTTTTCCCCATTTTCTCTGTAAAGCTCCTGGAAGTGTGATTCTTCATGATTTATTATTATTTTCTACACACCAAATAGAGGAGCAAGTTAATTTTGATATCTAGATTTTCGTTGGAGAGATCTGGAGAAGTCTTTCGCCATTAAAGCAGTCCGAATCTCAAGCCCAATCTAGGTTTTTGTTTTCTTCTCCTGAGCATGCGAGGAACCAGATTTGATTGATATAGGATGAAAGTGGTTGGAAAATTGATGAAGGGGTAATCTACAAGAGAATGGATTTGAATGCAAGAAGAAATAAAAGAGATTTTCCCTCAAGCACCTAGAGACTTTTGTAAATCTTTTGCGAATCATGAAAGAATCATGGCAAGCAATGGTGCATTTAAAAAATTTTTCTTTTGGGAGGAAGGGGCTCTATTGGAAATGATATAAAGGGCACGAATTCATCGTGAAAATGGTTAGGATTTTTGGAAAGGTCAAAGACTGATTTTTCTAGTAGAAAAAGCTTGCAGAGCTCATCCCTTTTAATAAGCCATTCATATAAGCCTATATATCTCTTTTTGTATCAAATTTGATCGTGTCAAGGTGGTTACAAGTGTACAACCACTGAAAAACTTTTATTTTTTTTTCTCGTGAACTTTCCTTCGATAAATTTGATCAAACTTTGAGTTATTCTGTGTTAATCTTTAGCAAAGTGTATTTATTTCATCTCTAAATGCATACGAGTAGTTTTTATTGTTTCTATTGCAAAGTGTTGTACCAAAATAGGGTGCAATCACATAGGTCTTAGTCCTTGTGATAGTTTAGTGGAATTTGTAATTTCATTTCTCAGAAGATCCTTCATTTGGGAGTGGGATAAATGGTTTAAAATCACTTTTCTTTCATTTTGTTGATAGAGATTCTCTATAAGCCTCGGGTGTACCTCAAGCGTGACTTGGTTTAAATCTTGGTGTTTTGTTGGATCCTCGACTCGAGCCTTTATGATAGAATACCACAAGTTGTGTGAAAGAGTGTTGATTTGGGCCTCCATTGAAGCACATATTCTAGTTGAGGAAATAATTTAACTTTTGTGGCATTTTTTTATTGAATCTTTCCATTTTACATTAGCTCTCAAGGATATGGTGTGAGTCAAGTTCATCCTGTCTCCCCTCCCACAAAAAAACTATTTAACAAACAAATAATCCTGCCCATACTACCCTTGTTTTTTCTCTCGTATACCCACACAAGATGAAAATCCTTTTACTAAAATATGCGAGAATAGATCGGGTCTTAAATGTCTTTAGTAACCTATACCTTGTTGTGAATGTATCTCCATGATCTAGAAGTGACAACTCATGAGATTCAGATCGGTGTGTTGATCATATTTTCCTTAAGGTCTCCTTTACAAAAACTTATGCAAAATAAAGGTAGATGTATCTCCTTTCAAATAATAGAGCTTACAAAATACGTTCTCTTACCTTGGTTGAAAGGCATAACCTTAAATAGTTAGGATCAGATCACATCCTTTTGAGGTGCTATCCATCTCTCCACAAATCCAAGTAACAAAGGGACAGCTAGATTTCTCCCAACTACAAAACAACATACATTTATGATCTATCTACCTCTAAGCTCCCTGTTGAATCTATGTTGTTGCTTGGCTTGAAAAGGAGAACAAATTTGGGTACCAACAAGTTCCATAACAATATATGATACTATTGTGTATTTGTTTGCAAAGTATTTTATAAATTTATTACGGAAAATTTCTTTCATCTTATTAATCTTGGTGTTCGATTAGCATCTGATTTCTTGGCTTGGTATGATTAGTTTATCATTCCTTTAAATTACTACCTTAAGAGAAAACTTCTCCTTACTACACACATGACCACCAATCCTAGGAGGTAAACCCATACTCAAAACAAAGTTTAACCATGTCATTACTAACTATCGAGTTCACGAAAATTTCACTGAGAGAATACGGGATAAGATGGTAATCTCAAACTTGGGATTTTTTTCCTTAAGCTATAATTTTCCATCAACTTTAATGATTCAGAGTTCACCCTATGGTTTTAAATTTCCATGTAAAGAAGGATCACGTGAAAAGGTAATTATGCAAGAGTTTTATACCAGCATTGATGATTTTATTTATATTTTCTTTCTACATTATCAAGGAAAATATCACAACACAAAATATTTACTAATCCATTTCACCATAAGAGGGTACTATAAGATGTCAAACTCAATCACATTTAACATATATATCATTTTTGATTTCTCCTAATTACAATCATATATGCAACTAAGTTTACTAAACTACCTTGCAACATTTGATGCAATTTAACACATAGTGATTATATGAAAGCCTCTTATTCATTTCTTTAAAATTAGATAAAACATATTTTCCTTAATACAGTGTAAGTCTTACAAATTTCATTTTTTTGGAATTGATACATATAACTAGGCTAATTGGCCCTCATAAATCAAAAAAATACAATGGTACTTCATTTATTGATGAATCCAACAAGTAATACAATTCAACTTTCTTCAGTCAATAGAACAAATGTAATATTTAAAACTTCATCCTCCTTTCATTTTTCAAGTACATCTATAAAAATTAAGTTAAGAATCAGTTCCTCCTATGAATCGGCATGATAAGATCTAAATCTCCTGTAACAACTTGCACTATCTAATATTTTCATAAAATAAATACTACAACAAGTTAAAATCACATAATGGACCAAAAAAACACATATCATTTTCGAACATTTCCAGAAAGCATTTTCACATACCAAGTATTTACTTCCTTTGATATGATAACTTAAATATAACATTCAAGTAGGATCTATATAATTCAATAAGGTCATTCACCCATTACCATCTACAAGAATAAGTATACATGTAGTATTATTACTTCATAAGGTTCTTGTTGCTATATACTTCTACATATCATGAGTATGATTCAGTAGTACTTATTACTATCAACTAGTTACTAGTATTATATAATATTTCAATCAATATTTAAACACAAGTTAAATGGTTCTTGCTCTTCAGAGAGCTACAAGTACTTAATACTACTCATAAACAAATCTTATACGAATGTCATGCCCCATTTTACTATCATTATGGTACTACGAGGAGTAAAACATATTTCCCATTAAATGAATATCACTGCAAGAGTTAATAGAGGACACCCTTTTCGAAGAAACATTATCCCCTAGTTGTGGGAGAGCTAAACCTCCTGTACTAATGAAACATAAGTATATATCTTTAACTAGTAAATCCACGATCATTCAAGAATCGCAGAAAATATAGTTTTCAAAATCTAGTAATCTTTAGAACCCCAAAAGGAATGCTATAATATACATCACAACATATAAGTTATGAATGCTATCTCAGATTAAAACAAAATTATAATTTTTTACCTTAATATTCATGAAAGTTTTAAGTGAAAAAGTCATTGTTAGGTTATAACTAAATCCTTACAGAATAGATATATCTTAATACTTGCAAATACTGGTTAATACCTATCAAATTTGGTAGATCATAGACTAAAACCAGGTGAGATTTAGGTGACTTGAAGAGGTAAGATGTCATCTATTAAGTATCATTCACATACATTAATATAAAACTCATGGCGGTTGTTAGAGATAAGAGGCATGGTAAGAAGTCGATATGATTTCATTATATCTAAGTAAGAACAACCAAACCCCTTGGTATTAACAAACCACGTGTTACATCGATATAGAGCAATCGAACTCCATGTCATGATATTTCCCAAGTGGAATACCATGTGTTTCATTAATTGGTATTACAATGTGATAGTTGAGTAACATAAAAAGAAAAAGCATAGTAAGCTTGAGTTTATGTTCTAGGACACTCCACAATAAAAGAGTGATTAAAATTATACATTTGATATGAGAAGTATAAAATATGGATACCTCTTTAGAGGTATCACCTACTACCATAAGGCATCATATTTATTAAATAGCTAAACCCAGAATTCCATATATTTCATAAGGGCACGATAGCACGATACCCTTTTTATACAAATCCCCAATAACAAATATTGTCATACCATAAAATTGTATAGTAAAACCCTTCTATACATTTAACGATATAATAGGTTTAGGTCAAATTCGTAATGACGAAATTTTCACACACAAATACAACACTAATATACTAGAATAATTATTTTTACTTACATTGTAGCACACATGACACTATAGGAGATCACTTAGGAATATGCATAACACATTATATGTTTTCACAAACATTAACACTTATAGATGATAGGAAAACATGTGATGCACATGAAGACCACCTTTTCCTTCCAAATGAAAAGGAAAAACATAATTATTCAACCACACAATAAATGTATAGATATGGTCCTTCCCATGACCTAATATATATATATATATATATATATATATATATTTGGATTACATATTTATTACAAGCATGTTTCAATATTTATTTTATAAAAAGGCTCGTAATATGAGCATCATACATTCCTTTAAATTTTTCCATATTTCCTTTATATTTCTCAACATTTAACTTACGGTATATCTCATTAAATAAGGACATCTAGGTGAGCAATATTTCAATTACTTGTTTAATTTTTTCATTAATTAATAGGATATTTATTTACACACATGGCTACTAGGTCTTGTCCCTAGGATTCAATTCCAAGGGCATGCATTGTGATCTTATATCCTAGCTCAATTAAAAATGGGACAAGTGTAATTACAAAAGAGGTGAAGTTCACTCATTTTTTTGTTTAAGGATTTAGGGTCAAGTTTATTTCATTCATTTATAAATTGATAATTTAGTTAGTACACAATAAGCATTATAGGAATTAGTTTCTTCATCCATAGAAAGAGGGTTTAATCGAATTACAAAGAAGGTCATGTTTCACTTTCTGTGCAATAACATCCCACGCTTACCTTTCCGAAGGCCAAGCATCAATTATAAGTTTACTATAGTATGATCAAACAATTAGTTAAGGATTTGAATGATCTAAACATGGAAACATACTTCCTTATTTTCTTGATTCTAGATTAGGTTTCTTGAGTGTCGTTTTACATCTGATTTAACAGGTTTTAATTCCCCTAACTAGGTTTATACACCTTTTGTAATGACTTGTGTAGACTATTTGTTAAAAGGGGAATTTATATCCTCATGAGACCACTAGTTCATGTCTAAGGGGATTTATCTTTAAGAACATGATTGCATTTTCACATCATACATCCACCTTGCATAAAAGGAAAAATGTTAGAGAAAGATGGAGTAGTCCATTATTTAAAGGGTTAAGGTCACCTAGATTTTACACAACCTCGGATCCCTTTTCTCATGAAAAGATGGTTTAAACATGTTACATGGTTAATCTAATTTTCACCTTTCTCCGAGCACATCGCCTTCTTACGGTTACATTTTCACCAAATAATCATAACTTAATAAATTGCTAAGTTTCACAATTAACCCATAGTATTTCACCATTAAATCCAATGATGAAAGATATTGAGTATCAAGTCCATTTATGATCCCAACATTTAAAAATGAATTCCAAGGTTAGTTGGCAATTGTCACTAATCAACATGTATGTCGACCTAAAGAGAACACATTCTCCTTACTACACACATGATAACCAATCTTAGAAGGGAACCACATACTCTAGATAATGTTTAACCATGTCATTATTAACTAATGGGTTCATGACGATGTCGCTAATTATACGGACTATGACGATAAACACAAAATTAGGATCTTATTTAATTAACTAGAAGCTTCCATAGACTGTAAATATTTTAAGTTCATCCTAAGTTTTTAGCCTTTTATGCTAGGAAGAGGAACATATGAAGGGTAGTTATACACAGAAGTTTATACTAGGGTTGAATGTTTTGTTTAGATATCTTCATTCCATTTTCAAGGTAAGAAACAAAACACAACAATTTTTATTCATCAATTACACACTGAAATTTCACTATAAGCTATTATAATCAATTTTATTTAACATAGATATCCATTTTTAGAATTAAAAACCAACAAACAAAATAATAATCATTTTTAAATGAAGATTTCCCTTAAAAATTATCATCTTAAAAATGTTACAAAACTTCACTAATAAACCTTTCAAGATTACTTCACAAAATGATGAAATATCCTCTACAACCTAAATCAAAAGAAAACCTATAGTTGAATGTATATTTCCCAAAGCACCCCTAAACTAGTATCTCATACATATTGCCAAACTACAATAATAAGTCTTTCAATACATTACAAAAAGTTGGTTCAGCCTCTACAATTACATTGTTTCAAATATAAATTACAATAATACACAGTAAATTACAACCACGCCATTTCACCATCTTACTTGCATCCTGCAAAACCATGTGAGCATGAAATCAGTGATAAATTGCTGGCATGGCATCCACCTAAATCTAGCATAATTAACATTATTGGTTTTCCATTTACATGATGATAAAATACACACGCAACAAGAGAGGGTTAGGGAATATATTCATTTCATTTCATTTCATTCCTTAACTAAGGGAGGGGAGAGAGAGAGAGAGAGAGAGAGAGAGAGAGGGAAGAGAGAGAAACACTATTTTCTAAAAGTCAAATTTCACATGTGAACCCACAAGATAGAGTTTCAAACAATTATTTATAATTTTTAATAAGTTTTGATGATGGTTTTCTAACTTGACTAGGGTCCTACGACTTTCTTTTACATTTTCATGCTAGGTGCAAAAACGTACAATTTTGGCTTAGAGGCTAAAAAAGTGTGTTCAAAATCTATCTTCCAATAAGTAAATTCATGACAAGAAAATTTACGTGTCCACATAGAATCCACAGGGGACTAACGGAATTCAGAAATGGTGAATGGTGTACAATTGGCGAATGGTTTTCTCGGAGCCACCGGTCATAATCAGCTAAGTTTAACCTAGTCAAACAATGACCGGAGGCCTACGAAACTCATTTTCCAAACTAGCCAGAATGTGCTTTTCAAAAACCTGAAGATTACAGGAAATTGTCTACTAAAAATAATATAGGTTTAGGTGTGCAAACATTTTTTTGTTTAGGGCCTACACGGTGAGCCGATAGGAAACCCAACTTTTCAATTTTTAACAACTTCCTAAAAGTGCAAAATAGGGTAACAGGGCTCCTAGAGGAGCGGCGAAGAGAGTACAAATGGTCGATTGGGGTCAATCTAAAGCTTGATGTGAATCTCCTCATAACAAGGAGCACATACTATGTTTTACACAATTTTTTTGGGGTTTCAAGGTGGTTTTGTGAATCTCCAAAACTCATGTTTTAATTATTTTTTAATAAGGAAATGATTGACATCTTTATAAGGAACTCAACCTCAAATTATCAATAAAAAAGGTGTTGTAGTAATCGATTTTGGTTATGAAGTTTGTTAGATCATATCCAAATGATGGTTTAAGTCCATGGTTTACCAAGAAGGGATTATTTAGTTTGCGCATAAGTTACAATATGCCTTGTTATTGTTTTGCAAACATATTTATTTACAACAATAAAATGTATGATAATCCTAGGGTTTTATATTTTATTTCGATTGCAAATGGAAAAAAAAAAATATGAGAATTATGAAAGATGAGTAGAGATGACCCATTTGTATAAAACATTAACATTCATAGTATATGAGGCACTCCAGGTGGGTTCACCTACATTCCACAAGGATCTTACACTCATTAAGCATTCCTTCAAATAGTTCATGTGCATTCAAAAACCCTTCTTTTTGCACATTAAATTCAACATCCTTTTTCAAAGTTATTTTGATCCTTTCAACTACCCTAACCAACACTTTTCATGTTAATCTACATTGTCACATTAAGTACATATATCTTATCTCAAATATATTATTTTTCATGGGTTAGAAGTGTGATGGTAAGGGTGAAATATCTTCTCCTCATCATGCTCCAAGAGACCATATTTATTTAAGGAATTTTATGAAAGAGTTCACAGTTCGAAATGGATCCCATTGCTAGAGTATAACCATACATCTCTCTTCTCACACCTTTCTTCAATTATTAGCGCTAATAATCACCTTAAAGATATTTTTTGATAGCGTTATTTTTCATAACCCACAACAATGAGCATATCTTGTGAGACTATGATTGGTTGAGGTGCCTCTTTTAGGAGTCTAACAACCTAAAAAACACCATTTTGTGTATATCCCCACCAAGACGTATATTGTTATGTATACTACAAGCGCCTTGACAAAGGAGAAAAATTAGGTTGATACCTAATCTTTGCATTTTCTTAGGAAATTTTAAATTTTTTTCAGCAAATCCATTTTGTGCATAAGCAATAGTCATGCATTCTATGAGACCGCTTCCCTTTAACACCTTTTTCCAAACTGTTCATGTGCCTTTTGTAGGCACCCACAAGTTTCCACATTGACCATATCTTGAGGTAGGATTTACACCTTACAAATGCATTTTCTTGAAGTCTCCAACACCTTTTCAATAGCTCTATTTTTTGCACAGACAACAATCATTTCCTTTTAGAAAATCCATTGATCAATATCCTGTAATCTCGGTGTTTCAAATTTTGCATACACATCTAACAAAGCATTTATAATAAACAACATTGGACCAAATTCCTCTATATTTTATGATTTGATGGATGTCCATACTGCATTCTGGGCTCGTATTTTGGCACAAGTTAGGAGTACATGGGAATATGTAAACTAATCACGTTTGACACTGTTTGTTGCATAGGTGAAAGCATTTTTACTATCCCTTGAGGAAACCCATGTATTATGTAAACTGTCATTTCAGAATTATACAAATCTTGCTAAATTCTATAACATGAACTTGGGTTTCATCATGGTTAATTCTTCGGACCTCAATAAAGTGCTTTGATTTTATTAATTAAAATGATAGGTCTGAAAGGACATTAAGAATGTTTCATTCTCCAAATTTTCAGAGGAATGACACTCCTTATTCTTCCAAACACCAAACTAGAATCCATGCCACCCATATCCATTTCATGTTACTACCAACTAACTCCAATCTTCCTCCACCTCCCAAGACTAAATTTCATTCCCTTATTTTATAATTAATATATTTTTATTTTATTTTGTAATTTTGTTTTATTTATTTTCTATAAATGATGATTCATTTTTTTTTCTTGATGTGGGAACTACATTTCCCTCCCATTATAAGAGCACCATCCTCGATGTGACATAATTCCAAAGGTAGTAAAATTGATAAGAAATGATGGAAGCTAATGATGACAAGTTATATCTAGGGATAATATCTCTTTCATTAGAACACGACCATAGGTAAGTCAAATTGTTTTTACAATTTCTTAAACTCTTAATGTTCTATGAAGATTGGTAGTTCTAGTTTACCTTATTACTTAGTTAATATTTTCCTTTATAGTACTTCTTAATCTCAATCTCTTAATATTTCATTGTTTTAATATTTTAGTTTATTTATTTTTGTGGGTGCCCAACAGAAACTAACATCACAATACCACACCAGGTCGAACACAACACCAATAGTCCACAAGACATCATGATATGTACTTTCACGACTATAACCCATCACAAGAACTCAACCAAACCATGAAAAGAACCTACATATCCATCACAACATAGTACTTATTACACATCCCCTTACTAGAATAATACTCGTAACATAAGCAGGATACTATAACATGGAATTGTAAATAGTACACATATGAAGGTTTCACAAAATAAAACACCGTAACTGTAGTTACATAGTGTCAAAAAGGGAATAAAAACATACCCTCAATTAGGATCATTAACCTCAACATTAAAAAACAAAACTTAACCCACATGAGTACACATAAATCATATTCTTCCCAAAACATCACAAAATAACTCCATATATCTCAAAAGAAACACAAAACAACTCCCTATACCTCCCATATAATTAAAAAAAATCTACATACCTCTGAAAGTATCAAGAACAACTCCATATAACTCCAAAAAGTATCACAAAACAACTCCATATAACTCCCGAAGCATCACAAACCAGCTCCATATACTTCCCAAAGCATCACAAAATACTCCATATGCCTCCCAAAGCATCCCAAAACAAAACCTCCAAGTTCCCTAACCATGCACACACAAGTCTCTTATCCCTCCCTCAAGTCACTTATCCCTCCCTTAAGTCTCTTATCTCTCCTCAACTCGCTTATTCTTCCCTCAAAGAGGTAAGTCACTATATGGCCCTAGGCACATAGAATCTAGAAACACCTAACCCAAGTGACATAATAACTCATTGTTCAATAACCCAATAGTTATCTATAACTCCTTGGGGTGTAAACCCATACAAAGAAGTGGGTCCATAGGTTCAACCACTCCATGGTGAATCCCATGACCCTATTCAAACACATTACGACATTAGAAGCAGCATAAAAATCCATTTCAAATTCCAAGTGGTAAAAATCCCAAGCCTTGGGCTAGGCTATAAAAAAATTAAACTTGATATGCAAATTTTAAAATAAGAAAAACAAATGGCCAAATAGTCATAGTTATAGTTAAAAATCGTATGTTAGTGTAACAACCAAATAAAATGCCCAAAATATAAGAACACATCAATCAAGAAAAATATTGGTTCTGATAAGAAAAGAGATAATGATCAATTTACGAATAAAATACATAAAGAGAAATAACACTTGAAAATAACTCGTGGCCTCATATGACCACCAAAGGGGTACTCATCGAGTTGGTGGAACTCGTACATCAAGCCTCGGCTCGTAAAGAATCATAAAAAACAATAAAAATGTCATAACCCCTTCCCGAATCATCCCTACATACTCGCAAGGCTCAACATAATCAAAATCACATAGGTTTGTTTGATGGATAACTCAAAAGGAGAGAGCAAGGGATGCTAGTTTGTATAATTTGAGCATCGGGTGGTACGCATCCATATTATATCTTGAGCAATATCAAGTATACTAAATAGATAGAAGTGTATTTTTAGTCTATATAAGACTCCACTTCCTCACTCGTACTTGGCTCAAGACTATGAAAAACTGGTCCATGCCTCCTCTCTCAACACATACACTCTTAATGATTTCTCCTTTAGGGTAGTCTAGTGTAAGGTTCACAACATAACACATAACTACATCACTAATGTAAAGGTGATTCATGCACATTAACCATAGCATCTTACACATGGTATATATACAGTGGTATAACACAATCATTACTTATATGGGTTATAATACATCACATTTCCATATAATGCACCCAAAGTGCAAGTTATATATAGTACGGGTCATATGATAAATGTATGCTCCTTATTCAAACATATGGACCATCACATATTACACAAATTATACGTAAGATGAAAATAGTGACTAATATTACAACATATACTCAATCGTAATACAATATGGTGACATACAAAATTCATCACAATATGGTGGTGCCATCACGATACAATTCCATTCACAATAGACCAATCTTGTCATATAACACATCATCACACCTACACATCAAAATGCCAAAATGCTCCAACACTCGCAATCCACAATCACATTCTTTTCACACATAACTTGAGGTGACACATCACACATGAATTCCTCATTTAATTGACAATAAGGAGTGTGAATACCCTCATAACCAGCACCTCAATCTGATAACAAGTATGCACTAAGTGACATGCACAACATGTGCATTCATAATATCAAAACTACAATATTTGTCACATAATAACATATATCACACCACTCTTCCCATCTCCACCACCACCATGTAGAATCATCACAACTCTAATCCATCCTAGAGGATCAAAGGCATGAACCTCCACTCTAAAACAAAGAGTAATACCCACATTTTCACACACAAATACAACATGAAAATGATGGAATAAGTCTTTTCTACTTACATTGTAGTACACATGACACTACAAGAGATCACTTATTGCTAGCACAATAGATGATATATTTTCAAAAATATTAACCCACATAGATGACAAGTAAAACATGTGATGCACATCAAAAGAACATTTTTACTTGTGAATGAAAAGGCCCAATATCATGATTCAACTACGAGAATAAAATCATAGACAAAGTGTCCTTCCCACGACATGATATATATTTTGGATTACACATTTATTACAAACATGTTTCAATACTTAACTTAAGTTCTAGACAGGATCGTAATATGAGCATCATACATTCCTTTATATTTTGTCATATTTCCTTTATAATGCTTGTTGATGCATAATCACAACTCCCCGAATGTCTGCAACTCGATGGGTTGAAAATTCGAGTGTGATTGCATAACATGGAGCTTTTCCAAAAGTGTAGGACTTTGCAATCGGAAAAGCACTCTGGATGAAGGCCAGTTCATAGTCCTTTGTTCAGGAGGACACATACAATTTGCAGAGGATCTACTCTAAAATCTACTCTAACTTTCCAAGGAGACAAGGTTAAGAAGATGCCAAAAATAAATCTAAACTAATAGAGGCAACCGATGCACCAAAGGAGTGTTGAACACCTGCTTTGCATTTAAACACAAACCATTAAGAATTAATACAACCACCTTGCACACATAACCAAGGTTGTAATGAGAGATCAGAGAGGTGCAATGAACATAATAGAGGGTTGAAAATCATCCAAAGACATATATTATTGCTCCAAAAATTTGATAAAAGATACACTACAATGACCAAGAGGTAAGATTTACATTATGGTTTGAATGAGAGGTTTGAACTCCAAAAATTAACTTGCAGAGAAGAGAAGAAGGAGCGTGCAAATCCAAATTGTCCAACCTTTTGAAAAATTCCCCTCCTTACAATATATAGGAATAATGAGAGAAGGACATGGGAATAATTTGAATTCTCACCTCAACCACCTGAAAATGCATTGAATTCACCTACAACAATGATGGTTTCCATGAAAAAACCCATACCTCCATGTACTATTGCTTGTTTGCCAAGAAAGGAAGACCATACCTTCATTATTGGGGTAGGTGGGAAGACCGACACCTTAAAAAATGGCGGACTATAAGTTTTCAAAAAGTGTTTTTCGTGTAAATCGAGCTCCTAGTCAAAAGTTATGGCCATCTTAAGGTCGAGGTGTCATTTTGCAAAAAAATGACGTGTCCTTGATCTATCTTTTTCGATTCCAAAACGCACACAACCTCCGAAATCTTGAAATTAAGACTTTGGACATTTCCACTTCGTAGATTGAAACATTGTTCATCTGCTAAATTTTCTTGAGAGTTCTAAAAGTCGAAACCGACCCTCTGAAACCTGAAACTAGAAAGTCTGAAATTTTAGACTTTCAGACTTTCATAGATTTTTCCTTTTCAAAACATTTTCATTGTTCACCACCCAAATCACCCCGAGAGTTCTGAAATTTTAACCTGAACCTTTGAAACTCCAAAACCCAAAAATATTACCACATTGAACTTGAGAAATGCATTGACTTCTAAAATTTGAACCCTTTTGGGATTCGGACTTTTGAGATTTCGGACGTTGAGTTGAGATTTTTATTCCTTCATGAAGACTCAAAACCCCGAATCCCACACCTCTCGAAACTCTAAAACCAAAAATTCTGAAATTTCAGACTTTGGGGTTTTATCTCACTTTTTCTAGTTGGTCCCATCAAGATCTCTCGAAACCCCAAAACTTGAAAGTTTGAAAGTTCGGACTTTTGGAGTTTCGAGTTTCAAAACTCTTTCCTCTTATTTTTCAATTTCACGCATTGAGATTTCCAAAACCCAGAAACTTGAAAGTCTAAAATTTTCAGACTTTCGGAGTTTTGAGTTTGAGACTTCTTCCTCTCTTTAAATATCTCAGTAACTTTTTTGGGCCTGCTTTTAACTTTGTTTTCTCAAATAAAAATGTAAGCCTCCATGACTGAATCAAATCCTCCATTTTCACTATGTGCAAGTTCCTGTTTATCCAATTTTTGCCAAGGGGAAAAATTGGATAACAATGCTTAACATTTAACTTATGGTGTATCTCATTAAATAAGGATCATCTTCATTATTTCAATTACTTGTTTAATTCATTTGTTCGTTAATAGGATATTTATTTACACACATGACTACTAGGTCTTATCCCTACAATTCACTCCCAAGGGCATGCATATTGATCTTATATTCTACCTCCATTACACAATGCGACAAGTGTAAGTCCAAAGGAGGTGAAGTCCATTATTTTTGTTTAATGATTTTTCGGTCAACTTTCTTTCATTCATTTATAAATTGATAATTGAGTTAGTACACAATAAGCATTATAGGAATTAGGTTCTTTATCCATAGCAAGAGGGTTTAATCACATTACAAGGAAGGTCATGTTTCAATTTCCTATGGAATAACATCCCACAATTACACTTCCAAGGACAAACATCAATTATAAGTTTACTATAGTTATGCTCCAAAAATTAGTTAAGGATTTGAAGGCTCTAAACATGGCAACATACTTCCTTATTTTCTTGTTTCTAGATTAGGTTTCCTGAGTATCATTTTACGTCTAACTTAAGAGGTTTTATTTCTCCCTAACTAGGTTCATATAATTTTTGTAATGAATTGTGTAGACTATTTGTTTAAATGGGCATTTATATCCTTATGAGACAACTAGTCCCTGTCTAAGGGGATTTATCTCTAATAACATGATCACAATTTCACATCATACATCCATTATATAAAAGGAAAAGTGGGAGAGCAAGATGGATTAGTCCATTGTTTAAAGGGTTAAGGTCCACATTAGAGTTTACAAAACATGGATCGCTTTTCTCACCAAAATATGGTTTAAACATGTCATATGGGTGATCTAATTTTCACATTTCTCTAAGAACATCCTCTTACAGTTAAATTTTCACCAACTAATTATAAATTAATAAGTTGCTAATTATAAAAATTAACCTTTACTATTTCACCATTAAACCCAATGATGAAAGAGATTGAGTATCTAGTCCATTAATGATGTCAACTCTTAAAGATGATTTCCAAGGTTAGTTGTCAATCTCGCATGCAACGATTTTCATATGTCGTACCTTAAGAGAATATATTCTCCTTACTACACACATGATAACCAATCCTAGAAAGGAATCACATACTCCGGATAATGTTTGACCATGTCATTCTTAACTCGATGGGTTCAAGAACGATGTCACTAAACATACAAGCTATGGCAATAAAATCAAACTTGGGCTCTTATTTACTTAACAAGAAGGTGCCATAAAGTGTATATATTTTAAGTTCATCCTAACGTTTTAATTTTCTATGCTACGAATAATCACACGGGAAGGCTACTTATACATGAAGTTTATACTAGGGTTGATTGTTTCGTTTAGATCTCTTCATTACATTTTCAAGGTATCAAACACACATCCCCAATTATTTATTCATCAATTGCACACTTGAATTGCGCTTATAAGATATTAAATTAAATTTCATTTAACACATATATCCAACTTTAATAATACAAAACTTGCGATCAAAATAACACCCATGTTTATATGAACATTTTCCTTAAACACTACCATCTTTAAAATGATACAAAACTTAACTAATAAGCCTTTAAGTAATTCCCAAAATGTTCAACTATCCTCTAAAATTTCTCTTAACATATATATGCACCCCTGTTCTTACCATGTGTAAATCTTAATCAAAATAACACCTATAGTTAAATGCACATTTTTAAAAACACCGTTAAACTAGCATCTCATACATAAAACACAAATAAAATAATAAGTCTTTCAATATGTTACAAAAATTTGGTTTATCCTCTACAATTACATTTTTTCAAATATAAAATAAAATAATACACAACGAATTACAACCACGTCATTTCACCATCTTAATTGCATCCTGCAAAACCATGTGAGCATAAAATATGCGATAAATCATTAGCATGGCATCCACCTAAATTTAGCATAATTAACGCTTATTGGATTTCCATTTACATGATGAGAAAATACACATGTAACAAGTGAGGGTTAGGGCATATATTCATTTCATTCCTTAACTAAGGGAGGAAACAAAAAGAAAAAGGAAGAGAGAGAAACACTATTTTCAAAAAGTTAAATTCACATGTAAAGCCACAAGATAGAGTTTCAAACAATTAATTATAAGTTTTATAAGTTTCCACGATAATTTTCTAACTTGACTAGGGTCCTACAGATTTCTTTTACATTTTTCTACTAGTAGCAAAAATGTAAAATTTGTGCTTGGAGACTAAGAAAGTGTGTTCAAAAACTATCTTTTGATAAGCAAATTCATAACGGGAGAATTCCTATGTGTCCACATATATACCAAGAATTTACATAGGCTAACGAAATTTAGAACTCGTGAATAATATACATTTGGTGAATAGTTTTCCGGATCCACTACTCGTAACTAGCCATGTTTGACCTAGTAAAACAATGACCGAAGCCTTACAAAACCCCTTTTCGATAATATCGAGGAATGTTCTTTTCCTAAACCAAATGTTTCGGTAATTGTCTAGTAAAAATACCGTAGGTTTGCGAAAAGAGGACAGTCATTTTATTGTTCAAGACCCACATGGCGAACCGATACAAAACCCAACTTTTCAATTTTTAACTTCCTAAAAGTGCAAAATGGGGTAACAAGGCTCCTAGAGGAGTGGTGAAGAGAGTATAAATGGTCAATTGGGGTCAATCTAAAGCTTTATGTGACTCTCCTCATAACAAGGAGCACATATGATGCTTGAAACCTCTTTTCTAGGGTTCGAAGGTGGTTTTGTGAGTCTCCAAAACTCACGGTTTATTAGTTTTTTTATAAGGAAACGATCAACATCTTTACAAGGAACTCAACCTCAACTTTTCAATAAAAAGGGTGTTGTAGTAATCAAGTTTTGTTATGAAGTTTGGTAGATCATCTCAAAATGATGTTTTAAGTCCATAGTTGAATATAAGGGAATTATTTGGATTGCATGTAAGTTATGATATGCAATTTTAATATTTTGCAAACAATTTTATTTAAAACAATCAAATTTATGATAATCCTAGGGTTTAAAATTTTATTTCATTGCAAATGGAAATTTAAAATATTTGAATTACAAAAGATAAGGAGAGACAAACCATGTCTTGAAAACATTAGTGTACCTAGTGTACAAGGCACTCCAGTGAGTTCACCCACATTGCACAAGGGTCCAACTCTCTTTTAGTATTCCTTTGAGGAATTCCCATGCATCTATAACTCCTCCATTTTCCAAAATTCAAGTGAAAAGCCTTTCCCTAGTTATTTCAATCCTTTCAAGCACCCTAACCAACACTTGTCCCTGTTAATCTACATTTCTACTTTAAGTACACATATCTCATTTCAAAGCTCTTATTTTGCATGGTTTATGTTGGTGCCATTCTTGAGCTTGCATCTTGTTGCCCTAATTTTTTAAATCTATATCTGCTCAAAAATGTTTTATCCTTTGATTTGATTGTCTGTAATTCTTCCCCTCCACTTGAAATGCTTTAAAAATGCTCACAAACTTGTTCTTTTGTCCCAATTTGAAAGAATATTCCAAGTTTGCCCTTTTCGTGCCCTAGTTTTTCCAATTTTGTAGGCTATGTCGTTTTTCCCATTGCCAGATCATGGAAAAATTGAAATTGATCAAATCATACTTGTGTGCAATTGAAAATCCTATTCCAAGGTCGAAAATGTTCGGAAACCATGCTTCAGTTTATTCAAAATCGAAAAATTTGCCATCCTTGGTGAAAAAATTTATTTCTATGGCATCCGTGGAATTTTTTACATTTTGATGGTCAGAGGGGCATCATTTTTCCATCAAATTCATCCTTATAATGTATTGACAATGTGGTGGGTTTTCATTGGCTGAGTAAAAGTAGGGAAGTGTTGTAACTTTTCATTTTCACCTTTTTCAAGCTATGGTCATTTTCGGGCCTAGGGACCCATTTTTTCCAAATTTTCCTACATGGCATGTTTTGATTGGCAGGGGTATGATAGGTGGTTGCATTCCCTTGGAATTTTAGACTTTACTTTGTGAAAATTTCAAAAGTCAAAAATTGGCCCAAAACCCCGTAGCCAATCGGGAGTGGACATGTGTCCATAAAAGACCAAAGGCGAGAGGAGTGAGCCGAGGGGGATCTTGGAGTTTTTAACTCTAATTCTCTAAAGTTTCAATATAATTTTCAGCCTCGGTGTAATAAGAGGAGGAAATGTGGCAAAGCATGGTAGGCATAGAGCGGGTTGGCAAGGCAGACGGAGGTAAAAGGGAATTTTATTCCTTTTTTGCAATAGAGTTTAGAATGAAAATTTTTAGCATGCCCCCACGAACGAATCATAGGTGGAAACGTGTCCATGAAGGGTCGAGGAGGAAGTGTGGTGTTGGCATGTGTGTCCAACGCTTCCCGTGAGTTTTGTGACATGAACTAACCACCTCTTGTAGATCCTAACTCTGGCAATTGTAGTGGAGACTAACACCTATGGGTTTTGGTCTAACGGCAATCGTGGTCCAACAAATGGTATCAGAGTGACAAGTCTCGAGTTCCAAACTCACTTGGGTAATGCTGAGGGGGATATTTTTTTCATGTGTGTCAAGCGCTCCTGTGAGTTTTGTGACATGGACTAATCACCTCTCGTAGATCCTAACTTTGCAATTGAAGTGGAGACTAACACCTATCGGTTTGGTTTAACGACAATCGTGGTCCAACATGCGGGCCGCAGAGGGAAATAGGGATTTTTTTCCTTTTCGGCAAAAGGAGTTAAAAATCAAAATTTTAAGCTTTCGGCTCGCTAGCGAATCATTGAGTGACACGTGGCGGAGGACGAGTGGGTCAATAAATTTTGGCGAAGGAAGGAGATATTTTTTCCAATTTTCAAAGAAGGCTTAAAATAAAAATTTGGAGCACTGGCCCATAACGAATCACAAGGATACACGTGGTGAGGGAAAAATCGGAGGTGCGGGCCGGTGGAAGGAAAATTGAAAATTTTCCCTTACCAAAAAGGGAGTTAAAATGAAAATTGGGTGCACATATTTTAGCGATAGAGGAAGTGACATGTGGTGAGGAGAAATCAAGTGTACAAGTGCACGGGCAAAAAGTGAAAATTTTCCCAATTTCAAAAAGGGGTCAAAATGTGTAGAATTGAAGTGTGATCCCAATGGGACCCACCATGTGCCACGTGTCAGCTCTAAAATTCAAAGGCAGAGGGGCGGAGAAAAAAGTCAAAATTTTCCATTTTTCCAAAAATGTGGAAAATTAAAAATGATCCCAATTTCAGTTCCAATCATTTTTTTCCACATGTCTGGCCTTATCCAAAAATTAAAAAGGTAACTCAAGCTTATTTCTAAGTCTGCATCTTCCACGTGGAGGGCTAGGATTAAAAGATGGATAAGATCGACGGTTGCTATGCATCCATTTGTTTTGACCACCATGGGAGCTCCAGGAAGCTTGGAATCATGATTTTTGCATCAAAATTCATCAAATTTATAGTGATTTTGTGTCGTCTTGGCCTTTCAGGGTCATTGGCATCACTTTCATCACTTAATTCTTTGATTTGAGATTTTTTTGAAATAATGTTTTGCCCCACCCAAGCAAAAATGTGAAATGACATAATCAAATGTTACTGAGAGGTAATTTGAAGGGGTAAAAAGGTGAAAATGACGAGTAGAAGGTGTTTCCACGCCTCAAAGATGAAAAATGTGCCTTTAGGATGGACAATGATTCAGATATTTGTAATGATTTAATCTTTTAGGGCACACTTGGCAACTTGTGAATGTTTTTCTATTTGATGTCATTTTCATTGAATCATGAAGAATTGTTGTAACATAATTGATCCCTTGGCATATTCTTTTCTTGGGAAAGAAGGATAAAATGTGGCAAGAGATATATAATGCATGTTTGGAGACATGCAAAGGGTTCGGAAAAATTTATAATCATGAGCAAATTATGAGAAAAATCTCATCTTCTTAGAAACCCACCAAAGAACCAGGATAATTTGTTTTATGTTGGATCTTCATGTATGTGAGTTGGTTAAAAGTGTATAGCCATCACACGCTTTTGAGATTGTTCATGATACTCTCTCCTGTTGATGAATCTAACAATATTTCAAATTAATCTGTGTTTTTCTAGGCAATATGGTGTCTCATTATCATTTTTAAATGCCTGCAAATAGTTTTCATTGTTCTTGTTGCAATCTTGCATTGAAATTCTTTAGAAATCACACAAAATCTCCATTTCTTGTTGATAGTTTAGTGCCATTTGCAATCTCATATTTAGAAGATCCTTCATCGAGAAAGAGATAAACAAATTTAAAATAAATTTACAATCCTCGACTCGCAAAGATTGCTTGTAAGCCTTTGGGGGCACCTTAGGCAATGGTTTGATCAAGGTTTTTGTGTTTAATTGAGTTCTTTACTTCAAGATTTTGTGGTGAGTTCTCAAATATTGTGTGAAGAGTGCTTCTGGGCTTCCATTTATGCCTCTTCTGGTTGAAACAATGTCCGATTATTTAAAGAATTTTATCGATTCTTGTTTCAAGTATTGTAGAGGTTTTCAAAGATCTAATACATCCTAGTTTGTCTCATCAATACCCCACCAAAATTTCATTCAAACAAAATAATCCTTCCAATATTACCCCTATATTGCATTGTGTGTCAACAAATAGATCTAACCCATCTACAAAAATGCACAACGAAAATCAAGATTATACAATGTCTTGGTAAGCCTTTCCTTGCATTGGAAATAACTCGATGATCCGGGAGTGATAAATTTTTTAAGTCGATTTAGAGTGTTGATCATATTTTCCCAAGGCCTTGTCATACTATTTGTATAAATTGAGGGATGTCTTCATCTCCTTCACCATTTGGGGGTTCAATATAGGTTATCTTACCTTGGTTGAAAAGGCACAACCTAAAATATTGAGGATCGAGATCAAATCCTTTCAAAGTGCTATCCATCTCTCCACAAATCGAAGTGGTAGTTAGATCAAATCCTCGGCTACAAAATTACACACATCATGATTTGTCTTACTTCAAGATTCATGCCATATCTCGATCTTTGCTTAGACTAAAAAAGGAGAACAAGTATGGGTACCAATACCTTCGGCACCATTAGGGTACTTCTTGGATTTTCTTGGTGTTTTTCGAGTGTTTGAAGAGTTTTAACATTTGTGTATTCAAGTATTTGAGCTACTACATTGTTAAAATATCATTCTATGCTTCAGATCTGCAAGTTTTAAACATGGGTTTCAAGTTTTTCTCGCACTTTTTCCATTTCCCAATGCCAGTTCATACACTTTGGGTGCATTGTGATTGATTGATCTAAAAAGAAGGAGGTCTTATTTACAAGGCCTTGCAAAGGTTTCGGTATTAGCAAACATTTGACAGATTATTTTAGTGCATTCTTACGACTAAGGTGAAATTCCTTAATGGCAACTCCATGCTGATTTGATATTGAAAATACCAGTTGTCTTACCTCTCTATCATTTACTTTTGTGTTGCTTAATCCCTATAAAATTGGAAGGAAGAAGATCTCTCTTCATTAAGGACTCTACTAAGAAAGGATATCCCTATTGTTGAGTTTGAAAGTGATCAACTTTGTTATTGAGGACTATAATTCTTCTTCAAGTGGATTTGATTTAGACAATCCTATTGCTGATTTGGGTTCCCGTCGGGTGAGAGATTTTCTTGTTCATCCGAAAGGCTTGCTCCTAAATCTGCTCCTGTATTTTATAAATTTGCTAGAGATCATCAAGAAGGAGAGCCCTTACGAGATATCTTTTTGAAGTTATCATTCCCATTCCCGAAAAACATTTCACTCCTCATCGGCGTGTTTCACCTCCAAGACCACCTCCACAAAACAATATGGATCGAGACTAGACCTCCATTTGTTGTTAACACCTTTGGTCCTATAAATTTTATAGGAATGCATGGTTACCCAAATGTTGTCCCATAAGATGTCGAGAAATAGATTGCCAAAATTTCAAGGCAACAATGCAATAAGTGGTGATCAGCATCTCAAATTATTTGATAATATGATGGAAGATTTTGAGATAGAGTTTGAGGATGTGTATGTCAAAATGTTTACTCATACACTAGAAGAAGATGTTAGGGATTGGTACAAAGCGGCTTCACACGATAATTCTATTGATTCATGGACTAAAATGAAAAATGCATTTAGGTTGTAATATGTTGAAAAGACCTATCCTAGATTTATTTTATCTGAGTTTAAGAATATCAAGAAGAACCCTAATGAATCAGTCCATGACTTCAACACAAGTTTTAACAAAACTTTGAGAAGGTTTCCTATTAATTTGAGGCCTTGTGATGAATCTTGTCTAATCAAATATGTAGATGCATTTGATAAGAAGGCAGCCTATTACCTAAGAGACAAGAACCCAACCAATCTAAGACAATATTTCACCATGGCACTTCAAATTGAGAACAATATCAAAGCAATTGGGAAACCTCTCAAGAGAGATGGTGTAAAATTGATAAACCCTGAAAAACCTCAAGCTAGCAAAGGTGTTTATTTAGAAGAGGTTGTGAAAACTTTGGCAGGGGATGTAAAAGAAATCTCATACAAGTTGGCAAAGAGCGAGAAGGGAATTGGGAAGACTTCACAAGGTCAAGTATAGGCAACAAGCACAAGATAGATTTAGCAATCACCATAGGAATGAGATGAGGTTTGATGACAAAGGTTGTTAGGAATTAATAGAATCTAATGCGGAATAATTACTCAAAATCGTAATAATAAGAAGTAAGAATAGAATTACGAAATGAAATATGCACAACACGAAGATAGTATTTAATGTGGTTCACCCAATGTGGGCTACATTCACCAAGAACACTTGCTTAGATTTTATTACAAGCCAACAGTCTTCACGATTACAATAATCGGATCTTGTTTGGAGTTGCGCCCAACAAACCCTCTCGAAATTCACACTTGAATTTGCACACACTATTCACCTTCAAAAACACACTTGATATCTATCCTATTATATTTCCATCTATTTATAAGTACATTAATAGGTAGTTGAAGAGGCGGTTTTACAAAACAATGGAAACCGAAAAGCCGGGGCCCAAAAAAATCCCATAATGGTTACCCATTACCCATTACCCATGGGACCGCTGTAAAAGAATCTGACTGTAACACATGGAAGGTGTACCAAAATCTAACATGAAAACAGGCTCCACAAACATAACAAAAGGTAAAGGGCATGTTGGATTTGCTAATAGACATCCTAAAGCACGTGAAGGAAAAGTGTTTCTGATCCCTTAATCTGCTAAGGTTGTTGTTGAAGAGGTTGTTGATATTGATTTGTGTGATAGATGTTTTCTTCCTCATCCTCTATGTGAAGTGGACCAACAAGCTGATAAAGCTAATAATTATGATGGTACTGATGATGATATTTACATGATAGGTTGTTCTTCAAGCTCACAAGGAGGAGCAACATCTACTAAAGTAATAAGTGTTAGGACAGTTGCAACCTTTTGGGATTGCATAAAGCGGGTACCACTTCTTTTCTCTTTCTCATACTCATGATGTAGATGTATTTCAGGCATTTGAAATTCCTAACAATGACTTTGAATACCTAAAAGCATTGACGATTAAGAAATATGATCGTGGTATCCCTTTGGAGGAAGATAGACAATTGTTGATGAATGTTGTTCTAGCTCAAGAGAAAGACTATAATACTAGAAGCAAAGTTGTTAAGGAGGCTGGGCCTCAAGCCAAACCTAAAACACCCTTTCTCACAAGCACTCTGAAAGAAGCTCCTATGAGAGAAACACTGTCAGAATTTCTGTTGTCCCAAACAAAAATTACAGTCCTCCTCATGCCTAAGCTGCCAAGAATCCACTTTGCCATCTAATGAATCTTCTTGTATCCCTTCCAATGTTGTTTTGCCAAATATTTTCCCCTATAACATAGCCCAAGTATTGAGCCAAATTAAAGTGAGTGTTCCAATCATTGAATTTCTTAGAATTCTGAGTATAATAAGAGAGGATTTGAGTTCTTGGGATTGAAAGAAGAGAAGGTTACTCCGGAAGAAATGTAAGCTGTTGTTGTTGAGACTCCACCTCAAATCATTGTTTACCTTGAAACACCAGCAATAGTAGAAGATCTTGGAGAGACACTGAGGTATATTTAGGGACATCTTTGGTTAAATCCCAATTGAATGTTGATCCATTCTTCACAACTTTGATCATAAAAGATAGGCTACTTCACAATTGTATGTTTGATTCCGAGTGCATCATGTGATGACATGCCTCTAGAAGTCATGAATGAGTTGGATATTAATGTGTGACTACCTATGGGAAGTTTATGCCATGGATTCAAGATAAGTGCAAGTTGTTGGTTGTGTGAAAGGTTTGGTAGTGCAGCTTACATCTTATCTAGGGAGGAATTTAAAATTGGATGTTGTGATTGTTGATTTCCTGCCAAATGGGGTATGATTTTGTCAAGAAATTGGGTTGCAATTGTTGGAGGGAGTTTCGAATGGATATGTCCTTTTCCACCATTCCCATTGAGGGCAGCCTCATCAAGATCTATGGAGAAAAGACCTCTAGGGATGGTTTTTTTTTCAATTGAATGATATCTTTTCCAAACAAATTCTCTCTCCCTTAGTCATACACACCATTGGTTCCCAATCAATATCTTTGATCTACAAACTCACCTTGATATTGAAATAACCTTTACATTTGAGAATCATCATCAAACACTTGCCAATGCTCGATGTTGTCGGGGACAACTTGCCTAGTCAACACTTCAACATTGTACTCACAAAAAAGGTGAAATGGTACAAAATCCAAATCTTGACCCCAAAATTGCCAATTTTTAGCGGTAGCATTCAAACTTCTATCATGATGCACAATATTGAAAGAATCAAACATTTCAATTAGATCCCAAACTGCATTCTTAGAGGTCTTGTTGCACTTGGGCACTAATGGTAAACGAAGGAATATTTGGTTAGGCAGCAATTTAAGTAAAGAGGAAAAACAGTCCTATGCCCAACTCTTGAAAAAGTATCAAGATTGCCTTGCTTGGTCCTATTTCGAGCTAAAAGCATATAGAGAAGACTTGTTTCAACATGAGATCCCTCTTGAGGCCAAGACTAAGCCATTTAGATAGAGGAAAAGGCCAATTAATCCACTTCTCTCCATGAAAATGCAAGAGGAGTTAAAGAAGTTGAGAGATGGAGGTATCGTCAGCCCACAGGGTATTCATCATGGGTTGCAAACCTTTTACCGTCGAGTAAAGAAGAATGGAAATATCAGACTTTGTGTGGATTTTAGAAATCTAAACAAAGCATCCATGAAGAAAATTATCCCTTGCCAAATATGGAAATTATTTTGCAGCTTGTGATAGGGTTTGATCTGCTCTCTACATTGGATGGTTTCTCCGAATATAATCAAGTGGTTGTTAAAGAATCGAGAAAGATTTAAAACTACCTTTACCACTCCTTGGGAACATATGTTTTTGTTAGGATGCATTTTGGTTTGATGAATTCTGGTGCCACTTTTCAAAGAGAAATGGATGTTGTTTTTGTTGGTTACATTAATGAGTTCATTGCGTTTACCAAGATGATGTGATTGTGTTTTCAAGGCAGAGAGGTGATCACTTGCAGCATTTTGAGAAGATGTTGATTAGATGTAGGGAGTATGGCATTTCTCTTAATCCAAAGAAGTGTAATTTTGGCATGCAAAAGGCCAAGCTACTTGGTCACATTGTGTCAAAATATGGTGTTATGATAGACCCTGAGAGAGTGGAAGAAATCAGCAAAGTACCTATCCCAAGAACCAAGAAAGGAATCCAATCTTTCTTTGGTCAAATTAATTTTATTAGAAGGTTTGTTTCCAACTTTGTTGAGTTGACTCTTCCAATCAAAAGCATGATAAATAAGGACCAAGTTATCAGGTGGGAGGAGGCTGCCATTCAATATTTTGAAGGAATTAAGGATGCACTTAAACATGCACCTGTTTTAGCAGCCCCAAACTATAAGAGGCCTTTCCAAATCTTTTCCTTTTCCTCTGAGTATACCATTGCTTCTATTTTTCTGCAAAAGGATGAGAATGGGGCTGAGAGGCCTATTGCCTTCTTTAGTAAGGATTTACAAGCAGCTGAGATGAAGTATAAAATCATGGAGAAACAAGCATTTTCCTTAGTGAAAGCAACAAAAGTTTTCAGGCCTTATATATTGAGTTCAAAATTTTTTTGCTTATGTTCCCCACATCATGGTAAAGACATCTTATCGAGAGATGGAGATCTCAAGTAAAAGGTGTATATGGGTGAAAAAACTATAGGAGTATGATATGGACATCCAAACCACCAATTTGGTAAGAGGTTTGGGTCTTGCTAACTCATGGTGAGCAACTTGCGAGAATGTGGAAGTGACTCGGCTAGAGGAAGAAAGGGTAGATGTGCTTGGAAAGCTGGTAAGTTCCGAGTGGTACAAATATGTGATCTTCTACCTCAGACACTGTGCTGCCCTAGTCACTCAAATAAAAATTAGAAAAGAGCCCTCAAGATGGCTTCTCAAAATATATCATCAACGACCTTGGGCTAGCTTGGAAGAACCATGAAAGTGTCCTCTTGAAATGCATAACTAAAGATGAAGCTCTAAAGATAATTGCTGATTTCCATGGGGGACTTTGTGGAGGACACTTTGATGGAACAGTAACAACACATAAGATTTTGAGAGATAGTTATTGGTGGTCTGCTCTCTTCAAAGATGCAACCCAGCTGGTTAGAAAATGTGATAGTTGCCAACGTTTCTCTGGAAGATCGAAAGATTCGGGCTCCCTTCCTTTACTGACTGTAACAATTGAAGCTCCTTTCAAGCAATGGGAATGGGCTTCATTGGTGAGATTTCATATCCTTCTAGTGTTGGCCATAAGTGGATCCTTGTCGCCATGCGATTATTTTACAAAGTGGGTAGAGGCAATCCCCACAAAGAAAGCAACACACCAAATAGCTAGGGATTTCTTGTTGAATCAAATCATATGAAGATTTGGAGTCCCAGATCAAGATTGTAGCTGATAATGCCATGTGCTTTAGTGCCAAATGTTTAATGGCAATGTGCAATGATTATGGAATAAATCTGACTTATTCTTCAAACTATAACCCCGAGGAATGGACAAGTGAATCCAAAGCCAATAAGAATTTGTTGAAAATCATTAGAAGAAATTTGGAGCAAAACAAGAAGAAATGGGGTGAACAATTGAAATTTTTAGTTTGGGATGATAGGATAACTCCTAAACAAGCTATTTTGGTAAAAGCCCATTTGATTTGGTGTATGGAACTCAAGCTTTATTTTCCTTGAACTCCGCAATTATCTTCATTTCAGTTTTCCCAACGGTTGGAAGATCAAGATTTTGGCCCATATGAATCAAGGATCAATCATATTATTGAGCTTAATGAGAAGAGAAACATATCCCATCAAAGGCATGGCAGATTTAGGGAAAAATTGAAGAGATTGTTTGAGAAGAATGTCACTCCTAGACCCTTCAATTTTGGAGATCTGGTTTTGTTGTGGCATAGTAGGCATGAAGACAAGGTAAAACATGGCAAATTTGATGCATTATGGATGGGCCCTTATGCCATTGGTATCGTATTGGTGAACATACCTTCTTTCTCAAGGACTTAGATGGGAATTGCTAGAGTTTCCTATTAATGGAAGAAATTTGAAACATTTCTTGGATAAATCCCCAAATTTGAGGTATACACAGCATGCGAGTGTATAGTGTTTGGTTTTGCTCTTTTTTTGGTGTTTTATCGGTTTTGTGGTTTTCCTTCTTTGTGTGGTAGCCATTTTTGTCGGGTACTCAGCTAGTTTTGGTGATTTTAGCTCTCAACTCCTTTTCCCAATGGATATTTTACAACTTGGTCTATGTTTTTCCCTTTTGGCACTCACGGGAGTGCCCATCCCCAAGCAAGAGCCAATGTTGGTGCCATTCATGAGCTTGCACCTTGTTTCCCTAATTTTTCAAATCTATATCTACTCAAAAATGTTTTATCCTTTGATTTGATGGTCTGTAATTCTTCCCCTCCAGTTGAAATGCTTTAAAAATGCTCACAAACTTGTTGTTTCGCCTAATTTGAAAGAATATTCCAAGTTTGCCCTTTTCTGTGCCCTAGTTTTTCCAATTTTGTGGGCTATGTCATTTTTCCCTTTGCCAGATCATGGAAAAATTGAAATTGATCAAATCATACTTGTGTACAATTGAAAATCCTATCCCAAGGTCGAAAATGTTTGGAAATCATGCTTCAGTTGATTCAAAATCGAAAAATCTACCATCCTTGGTGAAAAAATTGAATTCTAGGGCATCCCTAGAATTTTTTACGTTTTGATGGTCAGACAGGTGTCATTTTCCCATCAAATTCATCATCATAAGGTATTGGAAATGTGTTGGGTTTTCATTTGCTAAGGAAAAGCGGGGAAGTGTTGTAACTTTCCATTTTTCACCTTTTTCAAGAGATGGGGCATTTTCGGGCCCTGAGGACCCATTTTTTCAAAATTTTCCTATATGGCATCTTTTGATTGGCATGGGGGTGGTGCATGGTTGGATTCCTTGGAATTTTTAGAATTTACTTTGTGAAAATTTCAAAAGTCAAAAATTGGCTGAAACCCCATGACCAATCAAGAGTGGACACGTGTCCATAAAAGACCAAAGGCAAAGGAGCGAGGCCAAGGGGGACTTGGATTTTTAGCTCTAATTCTCTAAATTTTGAAAATATGTTTCAGCCCCACTCCAATCAGAGGAGGACACGTAGTAGTACGGTAGGTGTAGAGTGGGTCGGTGAAGCCGGAAGTAAAATGGAATTTTTTTCCTTTTCGCAATAGAGTTCGAGAATGAAAATTTTTAGCATGCCACCTCAAATCAATCATAGGTAGACACATGTCCATGAAGGGTCAGAGGGAAGTATGGGCCATAGAGGGAAATGAGGATTTTCTCCTTCTTGGAAAAGGAGTTAAAATCAAAATTTGAAGCAACTGGCGCGCTAGTGAATCATTGAGTGACACGTGGCTAGAGGACGAGTGGGTCAGCGGGCCAGCGGAGGCATAAGAGAATTTTTCCAATTTTCAAAAAGGCTTAAAATCAAAATTTGGAGCGCTGGCCTGCAACAAATCAGAAGGAGACACGTGGTGAGGGAGAAATCAGAGGCACGGGCCGGTGGAAGGAAAACTGAAAATTTTCCCTTAGCAAAAAGGGGAGTTAAAATGAAAATTGGGCCCGTGGATTTTAGCGATAGAGGAAGCGACATGTGGTGAGGGAGAAATCGGGTGTACGGGCCCATGGGGAAAAAAGTGAAAATTTTCCCAATTTCCAAAAAGGGTCAAAATGCGCAGAATTGAAGTGCAATCCCAACAAGACCCACCATGTGCCACGTGTCAGCTCAAAAATTCAAAGGCGGAGGGGCGGAGAAAAAAGTCAAATTTTTCCATTTTTCCAAAAATGTGGAAAAGTCAAAAATGATCCCAATTTCAGTTCCAATCATTTTTTGCCATGTGTCCGGCCTTATCCAAAAATTTAAAAAGTAACTCAAGCTTATTTCTAAGTATGCATCTTCCATGTGGAGGCGAGGATTAAAAGATGGATAAGATTGACGGTTGCTTTATGCAACCATTTGTTTTGATCGCCATGGGAGCTCTAGGAAGCTTGGAATCACGATTTTTGCATCAATATTCATCAAATTTATAGTGATTTTGTGTCATCTTGGCCATCCGAGGTCATTGGCATCACTTTCATCACTTAATTCTTTGACTTGAGATGTTTTTGAAGACATTTTTGACTGAGCAAAAACGTGAAATGACATAATCAAAAGTTGTAGATGTAATTTGAAGGGGTAAAAGGTGAAAATGATGAGTAGAAGGTGTTTGCATGCCTCAATGATGAAAAACATGCCTTCAGGATGGATAATGATCCAGATATTTGTAATGATTTAATCTTTTTGGGCACACCTAGCAACCTGTGAATGTTTTTCTGTTTGATGTCATTTTCATTGAATCATGAAGAATTGTTGTAACAGAATTGATCCCTTGGCATATTATTTTCTTGGGAAAGAAGGATCAAATGTGGCAAGAGATATATAATGCATGTTTTGAGACATGTAAAGGGTTGGGAAAAAATTGAAAATCATGAGAAAATTCTGAGAAAAAGCTCATCTTCTGAGAAACCCACCAAAGAACCAGGATAATTTCTTCTGTGTTGGATCTTCATGTATGTGAGTTGGTTACAAGTGTATAGCCATCACACAACTCTGAGATTGTTCATGAAACTCTCCTTCGATGAATCTAACAAGCTTTTGAGTTAATCTGTGTTTTTCTAGGAAATATGGTGTCTATTATCATTTTTAAATGCCTGCAAATAGTTTTCATTGTTCTTGTTGCAATCTTGCATTGAAAGTCTTTAGAAATCACACAGAATCTCCATTTCTTGTTGATAGTTTAGTGGCATTTGCAATCTCATGTTTAGAAGAGCCTTCATTTGATAAAGAGATAAACAAATTTAAAATCACTTTACCTTCCTTGATTGCAGAGATTTCTTGTAAGCCTTTGGGGGCACCTTAGGCGTGGTTTGATCAAGGATTTTTGTGTTTAATTGAGTTCTTTACTTTAAGATTTTGTGGTGAGTTCTCAAAGATTATGTGAAGAGTGTTGCTTGGGCTTCCATTTATGCCTCTTCTGGTTGAAATAATGTCCTGATTATTTGAAGCATTTTATTTGATATTTGTTTCAAGTATTGTAGAGGTTGTCAAGGATCGATATATCCCGGTTTGTCTCATCAATACCCCACCAAAATTTAATTCAAACAAACTAACCCTACCATTATTACCCCTGCGGTGCATTGTGTGTCAACAAAAAGATATAACCCATCTACAAAAATTCACAAGGCAAATCAAGATTATACAATGTCTTCGGTAACCATTTCCTTGCATTGAAAATATCTCTATAATCTAAGAGTGACAACTTGTGAAAGTCAGATTTGGAGTGTTGATCATTTTTCCCAAGCCCTTTTCATACTATTTGCATAAAGTGAGGGATATCTTCATATCCTTCACCATTTGGGGTTACAATATAGGTTCTCTTACCTTGGTTGAAAAGTCACACCCAAAATAGTGAGGTCATATCAAATCCTTTCAAAGTGCTATCCATCTCTCCACAAATATGAGTGCCAGTTAGATCACCTCCCGGCCTACAAAATGACACACATCATGATCTATCGATGTCAAGCTTCATGCCATATCTCGGATGTTACTCAGATTGAATAGGAGAATAAATTTTGGTACCAATGAGTTTATAAGTGTGATGGTGAGGGTAAAAGATCTTCTCCTCATCATACTATAAGAGATCATATTTCTTAAATTATTTTTATCAAGCAGTTCACATTTCTGAAATGGCACCCCTTGCTAGAGTACAACCATGCATCTCTCTACTCACAACCAACTTCACTTAGCAACACCAATAATCCCTTAAGCGATTTTTGTAATAGCGTTATTTTACATAGCCCATAACAATGATTGTGTCTGTGAGGCTATGATTAGTTGAGGAAGCTCTTTTAGATATATAACAACCTAAGAAAAAACCAATTTTTGTATATCACGACTAAGGAATCTATTTTCACACATCTTGGAAGGGCCTTGACAAATTCAAACTTATTAGTTTGACACCTAATCATTGAATTTTCTTGAGAACTTCTAAATTTATTTTAGTAGAACCATTTAGTGGCCAACCAACATGTCAATGTATTATATGAGATCGCTTTCCTTTAACACCATTTACCAAACTATTCATGTGCCTTTTGTAGGCTCAAAAAAGTTACCCACATTTACCATATCTTGAGTCGGGTTTTACACCTTACAAATGAATATGTTGTAAGTTTCAACATCTTTTCAACGATGCTATTTTTTTCAACAAAAAATAATCATTTCCTTTTAGCAAATCAATTGATTAATATATTATTACCATGGTGTTAGACATTTTGCATACACATCTACAGAGCATTTGTAACTACAACATATGAGAAAATTACTCTATCTTTTATGATTTGATGGATGCCCATGCCCAATTACAAGCTCATATTTTGTCATAGGATGAGAATATGTGAGAATATGTAAGCTGCTCAAGTTGGATACTTTTCTATTGCATATGTGTAAACAGTGTGATTGTCCCATGAGGAAACCCATGTATTATGTAAGCGTCGTTGTTGCAACAATCCAAATACTACTAAATTTTACAACATTAACTTAGGTTTCAGTGCGGTTAATGCATTTGGACCTTAATAAAGTTCATGTATTGTATTACAAGTAAAATGACAGGTCTGAAATGACATTTATAATCTATCCTTGTCTAAATTCTATAGGTATTTACACATGTTATTTTGCCACACGCCAACCCATAATCCACACCACCCCATCCCTTTCCATTACTACCCACCAACTTCATTCTTCCTCCACCACCCAAGATAAAATTTCATTCCCTTATTTTATCATTATTATTTTTATTCCATTTCCTTATTTTATTTTATTTATTTTCTATAAATAATGATTCATTTATTTTTTTGCTTGATGCGGGAACTACAAAACTCAAATCCAAGTATTACTTCATGCCCAGATCTAAATATAGCTAGAAACATGAAGTATAATAGTTTCGATCCAAACAACAAAACTTATAACCATAAAACATCAATAAAACTTAGAGCAGGATTTCATTTATGCGAGTAATATATAGAGCGAGTTATCAAGAAGAGTTAGAGCCTATCATACCTAGAGAAATAAAGTGATAGAAATTGTGGTATTTTCTCGGCATGTTGTATAGGAATTTCTTGAAGTTGTTTTCATCCGAGACACCCATATACTTTTCTTTTATCAAATGTCTATAAAGATTCTTCAACAAAACCATTTATGTATATCCTACAAAACCGGATCTCCATGACCCGAATTTCTTTGAGGAATTTTCTCAAAGCAGTTCATGTTCCATATGTATGCTCCCACATTTTCCATACATGTCACCCAGGGAGCTTGAAATTACAACATCTTACAAGAAAACCTTTTCATTATGTTGCATTGGATATCCATCCTATGCCAAAGCTATTTTTATATAACCCATTACGTATGATCTAGAAATCATGGCACTCCATAAGAGGACATCTTGGTGAGAGTGGATGGGACCGAGAAAATAAAGGTGTTCATGAAGATGAGGATAAGAAGAGACAAATATAAAAGAGACATACATGGGATAGCGTGAAGGCACTTTCAATGTCTTAATCAATATAACAAAAAATTGAAATAAAGAAAAAGATTAGAAAAATGAACTGGTGGATTTCAACTCATCGTGAGTGAGGCTACAAATATTACATTGCATATATCATAGGTTCTTAGAATCATAAGAATAAAAAATAATACATCTGGGCTTCACACCAAATCAAGTTCCAACTTATCCTCAACCTTCTTCCTTCCTCTCTAGACAAAAACAAAACAGTGGCAGTGCGGTACATCCATTTCCTCTCGGATACCATTAAACCTGCTTCTATACTGCATACTGAGACCTAGCTCAAGTAATTTGTATAAAATAAAATGAGGGGATATTAGGATATAGATTTATCCCATGAGAAAGGATGATTTAACCAATATGATAATGATTTTAGATGGAGTCTTGTTGGATTTCTATGTATAACACTCCTGCCATTATTGCATCCTTCCCTAGATGTAACTATCTAATAATTTCTAACTCTACAACATTAACTTGGGTTTGAATCTTGATAACGCCTATAGAAATAAATTAACATGCTTATATTATTCGAGAAAGGAAAATACTAGTTTTTGGATTCGTAGGATGAGTTGTTCTCCATCTATAACTAGTACAACCCCATTATGACAACGCTGCAAAAAAAAAAGTAGAAGGGACATTTACAATGGCATAGGATTCTCATTTCACACCTATAAATTTCCTTGCATGAAATTTGGGGAACTAAATTGATTGGGAATGAAGAACCATGTTGGGGCAGCAGAAAATTCAATTTCATCTTGATCATTTCGATTGAGGAGAATGTGATATTTGGTACTTTGTATGATGATCATCACCATGCTCCTTTTGTCGAGTGTAGTAAAATCATTTGTCTAGAAAGTTCATGCTTGATTTTCTCATCCTCCTAGTTTATAGAAAGAAATTATATTATTCCATTTATTCATCCATGATGGAATTGGGAGATAATTTTATTCTTCAATTATCTCAATCTCATCACTCAACATTTATTCATCACTCTAAAATTCAAAATTGGAAAGAAAATTATCCATGTATACCATGAATTTATCATCTCGAGTGCGGGATGGATGACATACTTCTCATACTTCCTCACAATTGATGGAGTACTTAGAAATCATTTGTTCTTTTGTTTTACAACAAGAATCCTCCTCACCGAACTCATTATTTCATCAATGGGATGTGCCTTGAGTTAAAATGAGTTAATGAATGGAGGTTTAACTATCTTATTTTCTCTAACATTATCCAAAGTTATGATTTTACTATTATGAGAAGGTTAAATAATATGCCATTCCTCAACAGTGTTCAAGAATATTCCTTTGATTAACACATCATAATAAGGACAATCATCGGGGTCTTCTGAGTTTCCTCTTCCTCAAAATTATGAAGTGATTCAATATGTTCATACCTTCGTTGCAAGTCGATGCATGCTTTCAAACTCCATCATAAACTTTGGCATCATAATTTCCTTATTTTATACTTAGTAGTCTTTTCACATATTATATTCTCAATAAATCCATTTCTTCATAACCATATGTAAGGAAATCATCTAGAGGAAGGGAGATGAAGGAAATGTTCTAATTTTCATGGTCACCGTGTGTGAAGTTTAAAATGTTACATCAATGGATTCTCCATCTTTTTGATACTCATATAACATCTTAGATCTCTTAGAATTTCTTCATTGTGTTGTGGGAAATGAATATGACGTGAATTCTTTCTTTAATGGATTCACCTTCAAAATTGATTCTTCTTTGAAATCGAGGATTTTTTTTTCTTTTTGGAATAGATATTTTTCTTTATTTTTATTTTTTTTTGGGAAGAGATTTTTTGGGCACACTTTGGAAATTATCTCCCAAAAAAAGTTCCCATAAACTTTTGGTGATAAATTTTGTCAATTTGTGGTAAATTAAGTGTCTCCACCAACGTTTCGAGGTTAGGCCCCTTTGCATTGATTGGTACAACTCCCATTATTGAATCTAACATAATCTAATCCTATCTAAATGTTATGGGTTTGCTAAATAGGCCATGGATCACACAATGAATATCCCCTAAACCTATGGTAAATTTCTTGTCACGAGGTACAAGGGAGGATTTTACAAAGAATGAGCGGTGAAGAAGTTAAATTAGGAGATGAAGGTTATTGTTGTGAGTAGGAAAATTGCAGAGTTCACACCCAATAATTAGAGTAGTTAAACATTCAATAAAGAAGAAAGAAAAAATGAAGCCATTTAGTGATAAGAATAGACCCAAACATAAAGTTCTTAGATTCATTTATAAAACATACAAAGCTCTATCTAGATCACTATGTTTTTAAAGTGTATAAGAGAGAAATAGAGATAAAGTATGTTAATGAGAATGGAATAAATGTAGATTTTATTTCATGTTGATTGATGACACAAAGTCCAACAAAAACAATCCACAATTGCTACAACATTGATGTTATCAAAATCTAGCATTTTCGGGATCTATTGGAATAGATAGCCATCCCAATTTAAAGCAAGATAAATTAACCTATCATCACCCCACATGACTTTTTGTGTTACAAATTCTACTTTTCACCTTCCATTTTCCACTAGAAAATAAAAATTAAGTATTTCTCTTATAATTTTGAGATAATAATTTTACCCTGCCCAATAATTGCGGTGGTGAAAATTTCATTTTAGGAAAATTTCAAAAGGTAATTTTTTGGAACAAGTCGGTGTCCTATTTGCCTAAAATTTACAATATATTTTGTTAAGGGGTCATCTTTGCCTAAATTTGAAAGCATATACTATAGAAACCTAGGTGATTCAGGATAGTATACTACCACAAGTACCTTACTACTAGTTGAGCTACCGACATATCAAATATTGTGAATTTGATTTTCTAAGCACCAATGCATAGTCTAGATCTGTTTCTTTGTTTAGTAGTTTGCATTTGGGTGATAGGTGTTATTTGTTGACGCGTGTTAGGTTTTGAAATGTACTTTAACAAACATAGTCAAGGGAAAGCAATTCCCTCCTCTTTAATGGGAGAGGTTCCCTTGTTAAAAGAAAGAAGCAAAACTTATATACAAATGTAAAAATTTCAAAGCATGGAGTCCACGATACTTTAAAATGCTTTATGCCCAAAGATCGTAAATACGAAAGGATGAAAAAGAATTAAGGAGATGGGGAAGAAAGAACATAACAATACCTTCAGGAAATATAGATGGCAGAGTATCACCTTATACGTATTGAACCAGGGAGTTACATAATAGAATCATTCACTTTCATAACCAATATAATTCCACAGATGCAAAGTTCTAGAAATCATATAAACAAGAACACAAAGTTTCCTATCATAAAAGATGGATGATTCCCAAGTTTCAGACATGGAAAGAAGAAAAACAGAGGAAGAAAGGGGAAAACTTCTGTATTGATTACTTTGAATCTATTACCTTTACAGAGTCTCAGGATCCAACCATAAACAATGTTGTGGAAAAGAAAATATATAGTTTCAAAGAATGGTTATGTTCGGTTACATAAAAAGGATGAAATTTATTCAAGAAACCATTCTCTAAACTTCTCAAACACCTGGACCATTTCTGTGCCTAGTGGAAAAACTAGACACATTGAATCATAGTTGTCCACCCTGCCTTTGCAAACTTTAAATTCAATCCGTCCATGTGGGAGAGATTTAAATGAAGTTGTCCTCTGAGACACCTTTTGCATTTTTACCTTTAAAGTTGTTCCAGGATGAAACATGGAGAGCTTTGCCAATTCTTTTATACTTAGCTGATTCAGGCCTATTTCCTAGTTGACTTATGTTGACCCCTAGACATGTGGAGAGTTGACGCTCATTTGAGTTTCTTCTTTGGAAACACCTCCTAAAATTATGTCGAGCTGATGAGTGGCTCCTTCCTCCGCTCTTGAAATTTTCAATGGCCAACTATGTCTCTCCATTGAATTTGACCATGTGGTGAGCTGGCTCTCATTTGGATATTGGCGCTTTGGTTTCACTTCCAAAATTACATTGTTCGAGGCACGTGGAGGCTTCTGCCGACCTACCCATATTTAGTCAATTTTAAAGATCGGATCTTTCTCTATTTGTTTTGGACCAAGGACACGTGTAGGAATGGAAAAAGTTTGAGAATAACCCCTAACTTTGACTCTTGAAGTTTCACTAATGAGGCACGTGGCGCCTTCCACGAACCTTCCATACTTAGCCAATTTGGGATTGTTATTTCTTCATTTTTGACTTGGGATACGTGGAAAGCTCGCGCTTATTTGAGGACTATCCCCGGGCCCCTACGCACTTGGAGTTGAGCCATTTAGACGTATGGAGGCTTCCGCTATGCTTGAAACATGGCCAAACCTTATTCAATCGAGAGATTTCCACGTACTACCCGTGGATGTTGGTGAAAAATTAATGGGGAAGATATGCCTATCATTCCCGACTACGGGAAGAAATAAAAAGAAGGGGAAAAACTCCACCATTATGCCTGAATTTCAAATTGTTCTCCATGGAATGGAAAACTACAAAAAATACTAGGCTCGACGTGATCGAATAATACAAGGTACTGACTCAAAATTTGTGAAACTTGACTTCAAAATAGGGTAATTTTTAGGGTGACAACAACTAGCTCTTTTGTGGGATGACTTGACAGAGCAATGAGGTAAGATAAATAAACCACAGAAAAACTCAGGGAAAGTAGACTAGTGCCTTATTCATTTGGAAAATAGAGTCAAAGGAAAACCAACACAGAAGACAAAACACATGAAAAGGAAACAAAATAAAAGGGAATAACAGAAACACAACACAAAGGAACAATTGAAAACTAAAACACTATACAAAATATATAAAAGGACCACCTACTCACCTAGGACTTAAACAAAATCTAGATACTACCCACTATAAGGAAGTGGAAGAGGAGAACCATCTATGTAATCCAAATAGAACGAATTTTCTCTAAGCAAAGTGCCTGATTTTAAAAGGACCAAGTAAAGGGAATCAAACTTACAATGGATTCCTCTAGGTTCATGCCTTTTGTCCCACAATAGAACAATGTCTCCCACTTGAAAATCCCTAGGTCTGGCTTTCTTGTCAAATAGATATTTCACCTTCAGTTGATGAGATGATATCCTATCAAAAACATACAACTTGTCTTCATCCAACTTCATGGAGATACATGATCCTCTTGTCCAAGGAATTGGCAAAACTTGAATCTTTTATAGCCTTAATTAAGTGCAAGGCTTATAATTCCACTATCACTAGTAATCTGGCTTCAACACCATACACCACTTTAAAAGGAGAGATCCCAATTGTTCTTTTTGGGTGTAATTCTATCATCCCAAAGAGCATCATAAATTTTCTTGTGCCAATTCTTCTAAGAGTCGTTGACAAGCTTCCATACATGATGGTTACCGGATTCTTATTTGTTGATTTTGCTTGTCCATTCCCTTGGGGGTAGTAGTATGAAGAGTGAGCAAGGGAAATTCCATAACCATAGTAGAAATACATCATCTCAGAAGAATAAAAATTTGAAGCATTATCAGTCACAATCTTGTTTGGTACCCCAAACCTTATCAATATGTTCTCCTTAATGAAATTACACACTACCTCAGAAGTAGTGCTTTTGACTGGGATGGCCTCTACCCACTTAGTGACATTGTATTTATTAGTTAGCAGTTAGCACGTGAGTATGCCCAAAAATAGTGGAGGGTTGTTTAAGAGTTCCAATGAAATACAATCCCCACTGTTGAAAGGGTTGATCAATCACTACTGGCATTAGTGTCAAAGTAGCCAACTTAGGTCTCCCAACAAAAGTCTGACATGATTCACACTTACCTACCCATTTAGATGCATCTATGAATAATGTAGGCCAATAGTACCCAACACAAAGGATTTTGTGAGAAGTGACAATAGAAGAGAAGTGGCCTCCACAATCCTGATCATGAAAAGCTGAGAACAACTTCTTTTGTTTCTCTTTTTCCACACACTTCAAGAATCTTCCATCTATGCCTCACTTGAACAAAGCATTCTCCCATAACACATATTGTGCATACCTTAACTTAATAGTTCTCTTCTCCTTGGCACTCAAGTGGGATGGACACTCTCCATAAGTAAGAAAGTGTGCAATATCAACATACCACTCATATGTTGAACTGAGGAAAAGGACAACAGGAACATCAACTGCTTCTTTGGACAATTCTACATCAGATCCTTCAACAATAAGCTCACATAATCCTTTACCCCTGACTAGCTTAGTTGGCTTGATATCTAGGTCATATTCCTAGACCTTTGCTACCCAATTGCCTCTCTTAGTTCCAAACTCATGTTGTGTGAGAATAGACTTGATGGTTGTATCAGGAACAAGCACAACAGAGTGAGAATTAAGAATATAGAAACGAAACTGCTTGACAACTTTGACCACTGCAAAATCATGTTTCTCCATCATAGTATATTTCAATTCATGAGCTTTCAGAACATAGCTCATGAATGCAATTAGAAGCTCATGATCCTCATAATTCTTTTGAGTCAGCACAACAACCAAGGTATTCTTTGTAGCATAGCAATAGATGATAAAGTCCTTATTGAAATCAGGACATGCTAAGATGGGGGTCTTAGCAATGGCTTGCTTGATCCCTTCAAATGATTCCTTACCCTTAGAAGACCAACCAAAGTTTTTCTTTCCTTTCATCATGTGAGAAATGCTCATAGTCAGTTCTACAAAATCAGGAATGAATCTCCTCAGGAAGTTGATCTTACCAAAGAAAGAGTGGACCCCCTTTTACTTGTGGGAAGAGGAATCTACTGGATTGCTTGAAATATTTCTGGATCTATCTTGATTCCCTCTTTGGAGACAATATGCCCCAGCAGCTTGCCTTCAGTGACACAAAAGACAATTTCTTTGGATTGAGAGAGACTCCATGTTCCTTGCACTTCTGGAGGACTGCTTCGAGGTGTTGAAAGTGATCTTCCCTTGTTTTGGAGAAAATAGTCAAGTCATCAAGGTACAAAACCACACATTTTCCTTCAAACTACCAAAATCCAAGTCCATTCCCTCTAAAAGGTGGCACCAGCATTGATAATACCAAAAGGCATTCTCTTGTAAGAAAAGGTGCCCCAAGGAGTAGTGAAAGCAGTTTTGTGTTGATCTAGGGTACTAACCTCCACTTGATTATATCCAAAGAATCCATCTAGCATAGACAACATCTTAGAGCTTGTGATAGCTTGCAAAACTTGATCCATCATGGGAAGAGGATAGTTTTCCTTCAAAGAGGCCTGATTCAAATTCTTGAAATCCACACAGATGTGAATTTCACCATTCTTCTTCCTGACAAGCACAATGTTGGCAATCCATGTTGAATGGTGTATAAGAAAGATGAATTTTTTCCTTTAGCAACTTTTGAATCTCTGAAAAATAGTGCCAACAACCTTGGGATTGTACTTCCTTTGTTTCTTCTTGAACGGTTTGATCCCAAGTTTTAGAGGGATAAAATGTTGCATCTCCTTTAGCTAAAAAGCCTTGAGATCATCATACAAATAGGCAAGAACATCAACATACCTTTTTAGCATATTTACGGCCTTCTTCTTCTCCTCTTGAGTGCAGAATTTCCCAATGTTCACCATCTTGGGTTCATCAAGACTCCCAATATTAATCTTTTCACACTCAACAGACTCCAGGAGCTCCTTGGGAATTTTTAGACTTAATGTATCTATCGTGCTTATCAAACAGGTCTTCCAAACTCACCATCCCTTTAGGGATCTTGTTACCTTTCAATTTGATGCAGCCATCTTGATTCGTATCTTTCTTGATATACCATTCATTATAAGATACACACTCTCTAGGCAAGGTCTCACTTCCTTAAAAATATAGATGGTCAAAATTATCCCTTAGCTCCAAGAAAGAGAGAAAATTTTGATCATCGTTGAAAACCTGCTAGTTGTTTGCATTATCTAGTACATTGGGCCTATGAATCATTTCAATGGTAAATTTCTCCTGAGAGAAATCTGGGTGAGGAATCATCAAATATCCTGAGATAACTAGAGAATCAGCTCTATTATTCCTTTCTCTTGGCACAACCTCAATGGAGAAAGCATCAAGAAACTCAATGGAATCCCAGACAAGATTTATATAATGCTTCAATCTCCTATTCTTGACTTGGTAAAGATCCCTTACATGTTTCACAATAAGCTCTGCATCACCATGAGCACAAATATTCTTCACTCCCATTTCTTTTCCATGTTCAATCCAAGTATGAGTGCCTCATATTCAGTTGTATTGTTTGTATTTTCAAAATAGAGCTTGAAAGAAAAAGGATGAATCTTCCCTTCTGGAGAGGTTAGCACTACACCAGCCCCAGAACCAGCTGAAGAGTAGCTTCCATCAAAATCTAGAGCCCAAATTCCATTAGGATCATGAATCACTCCCTTAGGAAGTTTTTCCTCATCTTGTGACATGATCATATAGTTACCATGCCCTATATCTACATAGAGTATCTGTGCTTTTGGGTCATCAGTATTTTGCACAATGTACTCAATCTGTTTCTCAGGTAACAACTTCTTCATTTTTCCATTGACCAAGATCAAAGCATGTGAACAGTCCATTTGAATTTCCCTTCTACCTCCTTATAGAAATTTATACTCAGCAACATCCCATATGAGGGAGGAATATCAGCTACCAAAATGGTGGCTAAGACCCTTTTCTCTAGAAAAGCAACAAAAACTACTTGTGCATCTTTAATTATGCCAAGCAAAGGCACTTTATTACTTTCCATGGAATAACAGGAACCAAAGGAACATGTTAGGGTTAGACCCAAGGCATGAGCTACCTTTACAGGCATTACATTGTCTGATGCTCCTGAATCTATGACACAATTATTGAGTTTATGGCCAGCTATGAGAAGGGTCACATAGAATGGTTCAATTTTCTCATTAGGGGAAGTGACTGCAACCACAAGGCTTGATTGAGGTGAGGAAGAGGGGGTGGGAAAAATGCCTTTAGAAGTACTGGATGAGACTTTGGATTTGGAATTTACAAAGTTTACCATTTTAGCAAAAGATTTTGGATGGGTCTGGTAAAACTCTACCTCTGAAATTTGGATTTTAGTCTTTTTTAGGTGATCAATGATATCAAAATATCCAGAGGTAGATGGAGCATCATTGCTAGGAACTTGAGGGACTCTTGATCTATCAGTTTTGGAGTTTGAATCAGAAGGATTTTTGGAAATAGAAGGAGAAAAAGGGAATTAGCATTACTCACCTTTTGTGTGGAGGCAGTGGGAATAGGAGCTCCTCTTCTTGCAACAACTGGGATAGTTATAGGAAGCTCCTTGGACTTCTTGACAGGATGCATCACTTTTTTTTTTTCTTTTTTTTCTCCCGAGTCATAATAGCATATGACTCACTATTCATATCTTCCACTCTTTCCTCATATTCATCTTCATCATCCATACCTTCAGTGGTGAGGAAATGAACTTGAGACCCACCAAACTCTTCCAGTTCTTCAACTTATTCTTCTTTTTCTTCATAGAGTTCAGTACACTCCTCATCATCAGGTTCTTCAACTTCACAAGTTACATTGACTAGAACCTTGATGGGTGGGACTTCAATAGCCAATCTTGTCTGAGAGGAAGGGAGATGGTTACTAGGCTGAAAATTCTTCCTTGGAACATCTTGGTAAGGGGTATGCTGAGCCAATTGTTTCTTGAGAGCAATGAGATCATTTGCAAGCTTCTGTACCAACTGATTAGAAATGGTGCCAGGGGAAGAGGAAGAAGAAGAGGCTTTAGATTTGGAGTATTCTCTTTTCAGTTTACCAGACATGATCAAATCATCCTCAACACTGATAGCCAAATGTTGATCAAGCATCCAAAGTTGCAAGGTTAGCTCTCCTTAGTGCATAACTCACTTCAGGAAACTGGGCATTGAGGAAGAATAACTTTTGGATTTGATCCACTAGATGAGTGTTCTGTGGAATTTTATTAATTAGCTTGTTGAATTTAGCCACAAACTCCCTCATAGGCTCAAATGGATCCTTCTTGATATGAGAAATTTGTGCTAACAGAGCATGCACATCCTTAGCAAGTTTGAAATGCTGCTCAAACTGAGTTGTCATGGTATTCCAATTAGTGATAGACCCAACAGGAAGATGGTAGAACCAATCAGCAGCATTGTCCTATAATGTCTCCACAAAAATCCTGACAGAGACATCTTCATGTTCAACCCCAAGAATCCCACATGCAACAATGAAGGTTGTGATGTGTTCATCTGGATGAACTTTCCCATCACCTTGGAACTTGGGAAAAATTTTCCTATTACCCCTAGGTAACTCATGCAATGGTTGAGGAAGAGAAAGAGGCCCAACCTGTTGTCCCCAAGGCAAGGGAATTGCCATTTTTGGAAAAATTTATTGAAGGGGAACTGAAACACTACAAGTATCAAAGCATGGAGATTAGGACTGAGATGCTCCTGAGGAATGCTATCCTTGGAATTTCTATCTTTAGTAGGAGGTGTGCTTGTAGAACGAGTTCTTTGTTCCTTCTTCGTTGGAAGAGAGAAGTTTTTTTGCTCCAAAAATTGAAAATGGGGATCCTTAACCCCGAGAGCTTTCTTCCATGCATGTATACCATAGAGTCGCCAGACCAACAATGATCTTGAAATTTTCTTTTAGAAAGGGATCCATTTGAAACATGAAGTCCCTAGTAGAGTCGCCAAAAATTGTTGGGTTTTTAAAATGTACTTTAACAACCACAGTCAGGGGACAACAAGTCCCTCCTCTTTAATGGGAGAGGTTCCCTTATTGAAAGAAAGAAACAAAACTTATATACAAATGTACAAATTTCAAAGCATGGAGTCCTGATACTTTGAAATATTTTATGCCCAAAGATCATCAATACAAAAGGATGGAAGAATTAAGGAGATGAGGAAGGAAGAACATAACAATACCTTTAGGAAATATAGATGAAAGAGTATCACCTTATATGTATTGAACCAGGGAGTTGCGAGAATAGAATCATTCACTTTCATAACCAATATAATTCCATAGATGCAAAGTTCCAGAAATCATATAAACAAGAACACAAAGTTTCTTATCATAAAATATGGATGATTCCCAAGTTTAGACATGGAAAGAAGAAAAGTAGAGGAAGAAAGGGGAAAACTTTGTATTGATTACTTCAATCTATTACCTTTATAGAGTCTCAGGATCCAACCCTAAATAATGGCATGGAAAATCCAATAAATAGTTTCCAAGAATGGTTACATTTGGTTACAGAAAAATGATGAAACTGATTCAAGAAACCATTCTTTGAACTTCTCAAACTCATCATCCATTTCCATGCCTGGCATCAAAACCAAACAAATTGAATCACATCCATCCACCCTTCCTTTGCAAAATTTAAATTTGAGCCATCCACGTGGGAGATATTTAAACTAAAGCGGGCCTATAAACACCTTTTACATTTTTTGCCTTTGAATTTGTGTCAGGCTGACACATGGAGAGCTCACTTGGTTATTTTATACTTATTTGATTTCGGCCTATTTCCTTCTTGACTTATGTTCACCTTAGACACATGGAGAGTGGCGCTCATTTTATTTTACGCTTTGAAACCCTCCTGAAATTACACCAAGCTGACGTGTGGCTCCTTCCGCTAGTCTTGGAATTTTCAATGGCCAACTCTGTCTCTCTATTGACTTTGACCATGTGGCGAGATGGCACTCATTTGGAGATTGGCCCTTTGGTTTCACTTTTGAAATTATGTCGTTGAGGCACATGGAGGCTTCCTCGACCCACCCATACTTAGTCAATTTTAACAATCGGTGCTTTCTCTTTTTACTGGACCTAGGACACGTGGAGAATCGGCACAAGTTTGATAACCACCCCTATTTTTGATTCTTGAAGTTTCGTTTATGAAGCATGTGGTGCCATCTGTTGAACCTTCCATACTTAGCCGATTTGGGATTGTTTTGTCTTCATTTTTATTTAGGACACGTGGAAATCATGTGCTTATTTGAGGACTTTCTGTTGGGCCCCGCCCTTAGAGTTGTGTCATTTGGAGGCATGGAGGCTTCCTCTAACACTCGAAACATGGCCAAACTACATAGAATCGAGATGTCCATGTACTACTGTGGATGTTGGGTAAATAATTAACGGGAAGATACGCTTGTCATTCGGATGTGGGAAGAAAATAAAAAGAAGGGGAAAAATCCACCATTATGCCCAAATTTCAAATTATTCTCCATGGAATGGAAAACTACAAACAATACCAGGCTCGACACGATCGAAAACTCCAAGTACCAACTCAAAATTTGTGAAACTTGACTTTAAAAGAAGGAATTTTGAGGGTGACAACAATGCATGATAAAGTTTTTTTGTGAATAGGTGACAAGGAGGTACAAATGACGTGTGAAAAGAGTTTGGTTGGTGACACCTAACATTGCTTGTTGATGCATGACTCTACTAATGTTGACGCATGACAGATTTTTTTCTCTAACGTGCAACAAAGATATTTATCGACACACGACTTATTGTATTTACTTACGTGCAACACTAATTTTTGTGGATGCATGACAAGGAGACTCAACTAACGTGTGATAGGGGTTATGTCTTAGATATTCGACACAACTATTGTTTATGCACAATAGTTATCTTGTTAACACACAACACAAACCTTCTCTCGATGAACGACAATTATATTTGTTGGCCTTGCAGACGATGTTACTATTGAAAGCACAATGCTCTTTTTGTTGGTACACAACTCAGATTTAGTGATGCGTGATAAAGTTTCATATTAGCCATTCAAAACAATGAATGGTGTTAGTCTTCAGAATGAGAAGACCAAAAAGATACCAAAATATCTTAGAAGTCCCCTGTTCAAGTATTTTGGAAACTCTACTTACTGAGATACCACAACCACCATCACCTATACATATGCCACTTTGGAATGAATTAGAGTAAATATTGTGTGGAAGGTAATATTGTGGTTAACATGTATTTGACACAATATCAACCAAATGACACCTATGATGATACCATGCTATATCTTGAAGATATACCTATTGGGATGCCCAAGCTTGAAGATATTCTTATTGAGGTGCAAGCATGAGTGCATCAAGATATCACACATATAAATACTCAGTAAAATGGAACTCAAAAATCAAATGCAAATTTTGGTTCACAAAAGAGGAAAGAAAGTGATTGTGGTAATTCTCAAAATTCTACTCATAAAAGTAAAACATTGAAAACGAACAAAAATATGTGGACACTTGGGAGGACATACAAGTTTGATTGGGCTAAAAAAATTTGTTTATCGAACTTGTACAACAAGATAATTCATAATAGATCCCATCCGAATGCACATGTATAATATGTATATGGAAATTGGAAAAGAAACAAAAATGCAACTAAAGCTTGACACTACTAGAAAAACACTATGGAAAAATATATTTTACTGTAATTGGAGGCGGTGGCTAGAAAATGAAAACACACAAGTGGAAAATTGAAAAAAAATGCATACATGTTAAATATGCAACAAAGTAGAAAAAATTTAGACATCTCGTGGAAAAGGGAGGATTGATAACATCGCAAATTGATAAGATGAATCAACCAAATATGCATGCAAAACTCGTACAATTCTCTAATTTATTTCACATACTTAAGAAAGGAATACCAATTTTATATTTCCTCAATTTAAAAGTTTTTTATCAATATAATTGAATGCACAACCTTCCTCAGTCTCATTGGTCAAATAGTAGCACATGGGAAATGGAAAAATGTCTTTCTATGATAGAGAAGAAATATTTGAAAGAGAATGTAAAAAGAGAGAAGTTTATCTCTCTTTCAATTGATCAAGTGACATTAGTCACCAATACTACATGGGTATGTATCCATGTATATACTTTAAAAAATCATTTAAGGACACCGCATTTGCTTGGTGTTATGAAAATGGTTGAAAACCTACATAAAATAGTTGTTTCTCATTTGAAAGATATTTCTAGAATCATTGATTATGAAATTGCTATGAAGTTGGTATGCATTGGAGAAAATGGTGCATCACTCATGCAGGGTCACCAAACAGGGATGTGTGTTAGATTGTAAACAACAGTGGCCCCTTATATGCTAGAAATTCATTGTATGGATCACATAATGAATTTAGTGTATAAAATGGTAAAAAACTAAAAAAGTATTGCTAAGTAGAAGACCTTATAAGAGAAATTCATGCCTATATGGAAAGAAGCCCAAAGTAATTTCTTGAGTTCTAGAAATTTGTAATTGGAATTACATATGGAAAAAAACATCTAATGGACGTTGAGATGAGATGGATTTCTTTGTATGAACCCGCATGAAAATTTTGTGAGGATTATCCTTTGCTACTTTGTTTAATGCACAAATATCGTCATGAAGTTGATAGGGTGAGGGACTGCTATTCATTTAACTAATCTAGAGACATTGCTTACATTGGTTGGTATTCTTCCGGTGTTTGGGAGATCAATACATTGATGACGCATGCACATGGGGAGATTAATCTATATTGTGGATTTTATATAGATGAGAAAAATGGTATGTCAACATTTTGATATCTTTTCCACATCCCAAGATAGTTTTGATACACATGTATTTGAGAATTGGAAATTTTTATTAGATCTTAATAATTCTAGTAACTATTTGAGATTTAATATCTAGGATCACATCTTCATCAATGTTAATGCGAGGGACATACCACTACACATTTTGCAAAAACATTAAAATATTACAGGATCAGATTGAGAATAAGTTCTGTGACATGTAATCTATTTGATTATTTTCTAGTTAAAACAACAATAAATCAATAGAAAAATTTAGAATCCTTATCATCAAAAATTACGAGAATGTTTCTCCAAAGATTAATTTCTTGAAGTAATGGGTATGATGAATCCTATTTTCTCATGTCTTTGAAGGTGCTCATGCAGAATTTTTAATAAAGCATTTCCATAAATCCATGGGTACAATAATGGAACATTTCACCAAGAATTCGAGAGGTCAAAGGTATGGAAATCAAAGGTATAATGAATGTTGATATATTAAAGTCTCAATCAACAAATGTTGCAACAATAATGAGGAATCAATATATAAAGTTAGAAAAACCTTTAGAAAGTGGTGTTATTACAAGGCTCGGTGAGGAATCTATCAAATTACTTTCTTACAAGAAGACATCAATAAATATTTCAGATTATATGAGTTATGCCAAACAATGATTTTGGGGTCTGTGAAAGACGAAAGGGTTACTATTGCTTTATCATTTATAAAATCAAAACTATGAAAGAGGTTGGATAAAAATTTGGAAAGTTTCATGAGGTGTTATGTTTCTCACTACTCCTTGGAAACCTTTCCTTTCAACATGAAAGAAATTGTGCATTATAATTCCCTTTCGAAAGAAGAGGTGTAAATAATACAACTACAAGTACAACCATTCCCAATGATGAAGCGAAATTGGTGGGTCGTCACACAATCTGTGAAGCGAACATCGAATTTGAATAAGCTATTGATAATAGATAGTATCTCCTTGACCTTACTTTTATTTTTTTCCATCTTAGATTTAAACTGTGGTAATTTATTCAATTTCATATTAATAGATTCAAATGATATAGTTTGTAGTTAGACATAACAGTGAACACAATTGTAACTCAATATATGCAAATATTGAGTGAGGAGGATTTTAGCATATTTTGTTTCAACTCTTGTTATAATTAAATATGTTAATAGGTATATATATTTACATTTATTTGAATAGAATTATTTATAAAAAAATGTTTTATATAATTACTATTTTGGATTTTTCGAATACCAATTTTTGTTTTAAAAATATATTTATTACATGCATTTTCTAATACTAGTTTGTAAGGCCTTCAAAGTTCATATTTGCATATTCTTCCACTATTATACTCTTCCATACTTACAATGTCCATACATATGCAGAGTTCTCATTTTATTTTTTAAAATCTTCGGCTTTTAAAAATATGTTTGTTACATACATTTTTCGAATACTAATTTGTAAGGCCTTCAGAGTTCATATATGCTTATTCTTCCACTATTATAATCTTCCGGACTTCCAAAATTCTGCTATCCAGGACATAAACGGGTTATCATTTTCATTTTATTTAATCTTTTTGTTTCTTCCTTAATCCACTCAATCATTATTTCATCTTTTTTTTCTTAAAAACGTGGGTTGACATCCATCTGAGGACTCTCTCACTTCTTGGGACTGACAATGTTAGGAAACTCAACCTTCTATATATTAATCCATTTTTCATGTTGATTTTTCTTGAATCGAACGTCGTCTAGCATGTTGTGAAGGATGATTTCTCATTTTCCTTCCACTTTGTCATAGCCATCTACAAGATAATAGGTAGCTTAAACCTTATCATATGACCTTGCTTGAGTTTTTACAATCATGTTTAATTTATTTTTGTATTTTCAAAATTCTTTCAAGAAGTGTTTTAAATTTGTGGGATGAATATCAAATTACATGTAAAGAATCACACATTCAAATTTTACGAGTAGAGAGAAGAAGATTTAACTATATGAAAATGTCTTCGTCCTAACACATTCCAAATTTTCTTAAAACACTTATCCATTATCATCATACATGATTGTTATTGAAGATAAATCTACGTGCACATATTATTCATCATCATCCATATCTATTTTGATGCCATCATCCACATCTAATGTCAGCGTATCATTGATTCATTACAAGTAGAGAGAAGAATATTTTTAGAAGGTTTAAATGTGTAAAGCCCTGATAGAGAGTTAGAATTTTACAAGTACGAGAGAGAAGAAGATTTTTCGTATTAAGTTGTCTTTGTCCTAACACATTCCAAATTTTCTTAAAAAATTCTCCATTATCATCAACCATGATCGTGGTTGAAGCTAAATCTACATCCACATACAATTAATCATCTTCCATAACTATTTTAATCTCATCATCCACATCTAATTTTTTCATATCATTGATTCATTAAAAGTAGAGATAAGAATAATTTGAGAAGGTTTAAATGTGTAGAAACCTGATACAAAGTTTGAATTTTACAAATAGATAAAGAAGATTTTACTATATTAATATCTTTCTATCCTAACACATTACAAATTTTCCTAAAAAACCATCCATTATCATCATCCATGATCGTTCTTGAATGTAAATCTACGTAAACATAAAATTCATCATCATCCATATCTATTTTAATGTCATCATCCACATCTAATGTGAGTGTATCATTGATTCATTACAAGTAGAGAGAAGAAGATTTTAGAAGGTTTCAATGTGCAAAAGCGTAATCTGAGTTCGAATTTTACAAGTAGAGAGAAGAAGATTTTACTTTATTAAGATGTCTTTGTCCTAACACATTCCAAATTTTCTTAAAACAATTATCCATTATCATCATCCATGATATTATTCATGCTTGAAGCTAAATAAATGTTCACATACAATTCATCATCATCTATATCCATTCTAATGTCATCATATCATTACAAGTAGAGAGAAGAAGATTTTGAGAAGGTTTAAATGTCTCTATCATACCACATTCCAAATTTTCTTAAAAAAATTATCCATTATCATCATCCAGATTCCATGATCATGCTTGAAGATAAATCTATGTCCACATACAATTCATCATCATCCATATCTATTCTAATGTCATCATCCACATCTAATGCAATCATAAATTACGGTAGAGAGATGATTATGAGAAGGTTAAATTTGAAGAAACCTGATACAATGTTTGAATTTTACAAGTAGAGAGAAGAATATTTAACTCTATTAAGATGTCTCTATCATACCACATTCCAAATTTTCTTACAAAAATTATCCATTATCATCATCCATATTCCATGATCGTGCTTGAAGCTAAATCTACATCTATATACAATTTATCATCATCCACATCTAATGCAATCATCATTAAAAATAGAGAGAATATTCTCGAGGGTATACATGTGAGGAAACCCGATACAGAGTTTGAATTTTACAAGTAGAGAGAATAAGATCTAACTCTATTAAGATTTCTCTATCATACTTCTTAAAAACATTATCCATTATCATCATCTAGATTCCATGATCGTGCTTGAATCTAAATCTACGTCCATGTACAATTCATCATCATCCATATCTATTCTAATGTCATCATCCACATTTAGTGGAATCATCATCACAAGTAGAGAGAAGATTCTCAGAAGGTTTAAATGTGAAGAAACCTGAGTTTGAATTTTACAAGTAGAGTGAATTTTCTTAAAACAAATAATTAACCATTATCATAACACCATCACATTCATATCAAACATAAACACCATATACAATCTAGAAATTCTATATATAATATATAACAAGATATAAAAAATCTAGATTGCAACATACTTAAAATCAAATACATATTCAAGTTTCATACTTCAATATATAAATTATTTCAAATTTTCAAATTTAAAGTTTCATTTTTTAATCCTCAATCATTAAATTTTCCCCCATAAAAACTGAAATATTCTATGCCCATTTCCCCATGGATTTCCCTCATGTATTCTTTGGTTGAATAATCCCATAACTATACCGATCTTCCACCTTTGTCTAAATTCTTTACGATTTTTTTGGTCTTCCTTTTTTTCATCTCCATGGGATACCAAACTAGTATCTACAAGTTGCCTTTGCTTTGAACAAAATCTCAGGGTCAAATCCATTCTCTTTAATTATCCACTTAAGTGTATTGTTTTGTTTGTTAAATAAAACAATATTTTCTTTCATCTTCATTGTTGTGAATAAATTGTTCTTAGTAGTTTCCAAGTGAACTTGGAACAACTTTGCTTGACACTACAAATTCTAATGTTTCCACTGCAAAAAAATAGTGAGCTTCATTAAACATATTAGTCAAATAAGAAAATTTCAAATTAACAAAAATATTATTTCAAAGTGATAATACTTACGACCGCTCTATCTCTTTCGATATTTTCAATTGCCACTAGATCATTGTCCTTAGACCATTTGTTGAAATAGGCCATGGCTTCAACACTAATATTTTCCAATTTGTTTAATGCTTTATCTAAAATATTGTCTTTATAATTTTTTTATACGTGATAGTCCCACCTCTTTCTTGGGTGAGTAAGGCATCCATCTTCACAGGTTGATTTTGGGCTACAACGTATAAACTGTCCCTTTGCCAATGATTTTCATAACGACTTATTATCTCGTTGATTAGTATTTTTCCCTTCCCTCCTATTACGTGAACCAACTAATATGAGGTACAATAAACTCTTGGACATGGGATTTAAAATCATAACTAATCAATTTCTCCAAAGGAAAATGATAGCAACTATTCACCATTTGTATCTGAAGAAGATGATGTTGATGGAGAGGTATGGGGGATTTTGGGTTGAGTATCGTATGCTACCTCTTTTTGCCTTTGGGTGGCCTGATCCTATTTGCGATAAAATAAATCAATATTCAAATATTGAAATTGAAAGTGAAATGTAAAAAAATTGAATAAATTATGTTAGAATAGAAATATACTTGTTGGCCTTAAACACATGTATTGAATAATCATATTGGGTCATTACTATCAATGCCAAAGTAATCTTCATATAAATTTATATTATTTAAAAGCTGATATGCCGGTTGTCTTGGGCATTCCACTTAGAGAGAGGGTTAGAATTAGAAGTGAGGAAGCAATGTTTAGTGTTCCACTAGGGGCTAGAGGAATTGGCATGTGTTAACCAATGTTATTTTTACCTGAACCTCTAGTTGGGATTTTAAATCATAATGGTGGAGGATGTGGTGTTTTCATTATTTGTATAGATTGTGAATGACTGCAATGTACTGCAAATTCAAAGAAGAAAAACAAAATCATTACTAAATTATATGAAAAATTGTTAAAAGTATGCAAAAGCTACGAAATTATATGAAAATCTATTCAAAACTTGTACAAAAGCAAGTAAACTCATACCTTTTTCTTGAGGGTAACTTGTTGTTGTACCAAAGTTGGCCATGTTGAAGTAGTAATTGGTTGTGTTTGAGTTGTGTGTGGCTAGGATGGAAAAGTAGGGTGATGAGAAATGAAAATTGCACGTGATTGTTGAGAAGCATGCATATAGTGACAAGTACTTGCAACTTTACCAACGATCGATTGCATGGCAATTCAATATGGTAAATGATAAATTGTAAATAGAAAATACTAAATGTTAGGGTATTATTTATCTCGTTTAACTAATGCAAACACTTGGGGTTCAACAATGAGTGAAATTCCATTTCCGATTGTGAATCTCCCAACACCTCGATGTGTTGTTGGCCTCTTCCTCTTGATTTGCTTTTTTCACAAAAGAGCCTCAAAAAGCTTCTCTGCATACGGTCAAGATTTAATAAGAAGTACATAATGTTATTACTACATAAAGATTCAATCAGAAGTACATAATCAAGACAATAACCAAAGTCTAATGTTGAAATATAAACTATATACATGTTGTTCTTGAAATGGAATTGACAAATTCTTCATTGTCTCATCCTTGCAAGTAGGATTTGGTTTGTCTTTTAAATTAAAAATAGCCTCGTAATAAAGGCCAAGGAGATAGTTTGTGGAGTGAATAACTGGTTTTTCAGAAACTGATGCATTTGTAATGTCATCTTTTATCTTATTAGATAAAAAGGTGCACCAATCAAATTTTAACTTTCCGATCATTGCAATAATGTATGCAATAGCCTAGTTTGGAATATCCATTTTTCGACCTTGTAAAACAATTCTAGCTTGAAATAAAGAAATCATGGCAGCAAGAAAGTGGTGTGTAATTCCTTGCGTATCCACACCTCGTCTTGATTTATTGACATGAGCTGCAAAAAGTAATTGGAATTAATATCAATTTGAATTGTATAAAATTAAAAAAACTTTCAAATGAAAATTGAAAATAGATTTCATGTACAATCAACATGGAAACCAAAAGTAGATTTGACATACTTCTTATCATTTTCAATGAGGGTTGCTTTGGTTATTACTATGGGTGAATTTTTAAATGGAAGGCCTGTGAACTAATGGATATCAATTGGATCGAAACTGAATTTGAATGCACAACCATCATCCATAGTAACAGTAAAATTATAGTCTTTTGTATTGTACGAGGATAGAAGGTAGTTTAGAACATCATGATAAATCTCGAACTAGGCCATGTTAACGACCCCATCAAAATCATATGCTTCTAGAAAATCCTTATATTTTGTATTCATTTTCAAAACTATATAAATGTTGGGGCACAAAAAGTTCATGTATTACATCTTTCCCTTGGGTAGGGCTTGGGTAGTGAACAATTCCTGGTTTACTTGATTTTTCATTGGCTCTTGGTCTTAAGCTTGGGCTGCACTTGTAGTAGCCATTATATGTGAGCTTGATTAGAGAATATTGTGTTTGGTTGGAACGTTTGTGTAGAGAAGTATGATTCCTGTGAAAGTAAATCTTGAGAGAACAGAGAAAATTTTGGAGTCAAGAAGTGTAAATGTGAAAATGAGGGGCGGTGGGGTATTTATAGGACAAAATTAGGGTTTCTTGAACCTTTGGCGCACAACAAAAAACATTTTCCTATGCGAGGGTAAGTGTTGTTGTCATGCATCAACAAATTTTTTTGACACGTGATAGCAAAATTTGATGTCAGTGACATCAAAATTTTTTTGTACGCAATATCAACACTTGTTGTCATGTGCTAACAAACTTTGTTAACTCACAACAAAAATTGTTTCTCTTGCGTGTCGTAAGAAAACTTTGATGATGCATGACATCAACTTGTGTTACCGTGTGATAGGAAGATTTATCGCGTGAATAGCAACACTTGTTTTCGTGCATCGACAATCTTTTGTTGACGCGCCATAGCATAGCAAGTGTTGTTATCATCGTCAACCAAATTTTCTATTGTGAGAAAACAAAGGTTAATGTCATGTGTCAAAAAAGTTTGTTGACCCATGACAACAAGATTCGTTTACTCTTGATAAAAACACTTACTATCATGCATCTACAACCGTCTACAATGCTTGTTGTCGGGAGACGACTCTACATCAGAGAGAACAATACCTATTTTTTTGCATCTGCATAATTTTTTTCACTCAGGACCCTCACTCTTGCTTAAATAATATCAGGTGAAAATTTCATTCTCAAAAATTGGAAAATTTTCCTTTCTGCGAAATTGGTTCAGGTATATTCGTCGGGGATTTCCCACCTCCATTTTACCATGAGGCGTCTTAAAATGAACCTTGGCTTTTACAGTTTTAAAATATGTCACTTAAGTGAATAGAAAAAAATACAATTATTATAGTCAACAAAGAATTATAAGTGGGAGAGAAGGAGGGATAAGTAGACATTTCTAATGAAAATGATTTCTTGATGCGAGAACTTGTTAATTTATTCTTCTCGATCTTATTCCTTAAATTCTTTATTGAACTAAGTTATCGCATGAGACATCAACTTATCCTCCTCTAGAATGCAAACATATCCAATACCTTGATCCATTTTTAGGATACCAGTCTTATTACATTGATCGATTCAATCTTCATGATCCATTACAATTGTAGAAATGTAGCTTCGAGATCGGCAGAGACTCTAAATTTTTATTTAAGGAAAGAGAGTCACCATCCTCCTTCTTGACCATTCCCTTGAATGAAATGATGAGATATTTATATTATGAGTCCTTAGTGAGTAGAGGTGACTCAAATCTCTTAACATAATTGTAGAAATCATTCAATATATCTAAAACATGTAGCCTATGAAATTCCAATTCATTTATTGCATTATTAAGCATTACATATCTCACATCCATTATGCATATCCAAAATCGAGACAAGTTCTTGGAATTTTATGGAAACATATTTTTAGTCGGAAGAGTGTGAGAATCGGAGGGACTTATCTTGAAGACCTTTGGGAACACCTCAACATACTAATTGACTTCTATTACAAACTCCTCCTTTGATTTCTTCACTTCAAATAATGATGCAAGAGTATACTTGATGAGAGAAATGATATTTGGAAACAATGTCTTACATTGGTCAATGATTTTCTCAATCAATTTATCTTTATCCTTCCCCTGCATCATGTATCCTTGTTTTTCTCAATTGTTTCAAGATCAACACTTGCGTTGATCAAAGAAAAATTTCAATCGTAAGAGAAGATATTTATTCAGGTTCTAAGAAGGGTGGAATGTAAGCACTACGAGCTTTTACCTGTTCCTCCAATTACACAATGGTTTTCTTGTGTTTTTTGTTACGAGTGAGAAGGTGAGAGGTGGATTGTTTGAATAGATGAGAGTAACCCTTGTGTGATTATTGATCCAACGACATGTGGATGAACTCATAGTATCTTTGAAGTCATGTCTTCAATGGGATTTTAATTCTTAGGTCTGGTAATTTCAACATACTTATTACTAGAGGTCCCTTTGAAGAAGTAGGATGTTGTTTGAGATTTTTTCTCCATTTGGGATTCCATGTCTCTAATATTTATTCATGATTGGGCATGGTAAAAGGCCGCATTAACCTTAAATCACTATGGATAATTTATTGAATCCATGGGAATGGATCATCGAGGCATTGAGATGATGTTTTTCATTGAATAATTCTCCGAGAGATTGTTGTGGAATCAATTATTTATTACCATGGTAAATCTTTAACCTTAGAGGACACATGCTCATCCTCTTGAATGTTTTGAAATGAATTAATCTTAATCTATGGATCTTTATTCTCTTGAAAAATTTATCCCAACTTGTTCACATATCCCACCGAGTTGAAATATTTGGCACACTTTGAACAGTGACCGAGCTCACTTGTCTTGGTCATCGGGGAGAGTGGATGCCTTCAACCTGATTAAAGATTTACAATGATGATCTTTAGAGATGTTTAACCATTTTTAATATCCTCTTATACTACATGATGTCTTTTGTTTTTGAAAGTTGTGTTTTGTAGTGTTTTACTTTTCTCACATACACCACTATCACCAAAGTGATGGTTTAGGATCCTCGTGAAGTATGGATTTCCTTGATTAAACTGTGCAACTATCACATATGCTTATGTAGATTTTGGAAAGAAGAGAGGTGAATGAAAATATATCCCAAAGTAACTTCCAACACTTAGAATAATGATTTAATATTTTTAGAGAAATGTTATTTTTTCCATTTTCATTTTCGACTACCTTTTTAGTTTCCTTGGTTATCTTCTATGAGCACCTACTTGAAATTTGTTTCCTTCTTTGAGAGTTTACTATTCATAGTAAGTTCTCATGTAGAGAAGTATTATTTTGGAAAGTTCCTTCCACACCCCATATTGCGATGAAACCACCTTCACTAGGATAGGTTTATTGTCTTGTTCTCATGTATAATTTTTTAGCTCAATCCAATTAGTAGAGATAGTACGGGGAAATAAAAGAAAAATATGAAACTAGGGTAAGAAGTAAGGGTTTTTCACCGTAAAAATATGGAAAATGCATGTAATTGTAATCAAATATTTTTGAAGGCACCTGAAAATGGAGAAGAACATGAAAAACCCCACCTTGATCTATGTACTAGTTTGTGAGATATTAAACATTCACTTTTACGGAGTTACGAAGTCATTCAAGAAACAAAATGCATATGGAGATTTTAAAAATTTGGAAATTTTATTTAAATATATTTTTATGATAATATAAATATGGAGGGAGGAGTGGAAGATAATCAACAAAGGTGAAAAATTTTGGAAAAAAATTCGAGAGTTACGGGTAGATTATGAGAAAAATGGGCGGGGATCAAAAATGCCCTAACTCCTTTGTTTTTATGGCGTCGGGGGACACATTTACTCTACCTTTTCCCCTTGGAAAGGTTTTAAGGAAAACTAAAGTGCACCCTATGCCCAAAAGGACAAGAGACAAACATGCACTATTGGGAGAACAAGAAGAAAGAGCTTATTTTCGACACCGAGGTCTTATTTTCGGTCAAGTGAAGAACCATGTGGGAGAAAGGTGGTGGGAATAAAAATTTTTACCCCTTTCCTAATGGAAAATAAAAAATGGTGCAAAAAATTGGCTCTTAGCCTCATGGTGATAAATGGACCACACCCGAGTGTACGAGGTGAGGGATCGAAAATTGCTACAATGTTCTTACAAAGGCCTCCAAGGATCATGTGGTGAGTTGAGGAGGTAAAATGTGGGGGAACCAATATTTTGTCCCCTCTTTCCCATTTGAAAATGGAAAATAGGTACATGAAAATATGGCTCGACCTCATCTTTGACACGTGGTAATCTTGGAAAAGGTTTCTAATTTGTTATTGCATACCTTGGGATGTACCTTGCAAATGAAGTGGCTTGAGCTCCTTGAGGTATTTTTAGAACTTCCTTACATGAATATGACTGAATTTTTTTTTTTTGAGAAGAATGGGATGGGTATAATTCTATGATTACATTTCTAATTCCTTCAAAGATGACTTTTTTCTCGGGATTACATGGTTTACTTACAAAAATTGAGTCATGAAGAGAATGACCTTAGCCGTGTTAAAAATATGAAAATAACACCATGTAGGGAATTGAATCATATTTCCAATGATATATGTTTTGGCCTCCAATGCATTTCAGATCTCCTAGAATCATCTTTCAAAGCTCAAGTGAATTTTTACGGCAAGCTCTTTCACCCTAAAAATATGCTTTTGTTGAATTGGTCGTTTAACCTCCAAATATTTCCTAAATATTCCTAAATCACTTGCACAATGGTCATAGATATTTGATACAACCTCTCGATTATTTTAGTCCTGGAACTCTTTTTTTGAAGAATGTGCACCCGCTTGAAATGCTAAAAATAATTGTTTCTAAGTTCACTTTGAAAAATAGGCCTCGAAGGAGTTGTCTTTGAAGAATATCATGAGTTTTTTCCATATTTCCAACACATAGGAAAATTTATTACTAAACATGAGAGAAATAAAATCATTGGGATAGGCTTGAGATATGCGGGAACTAATCTAATAGATATCATTCATCTTAGTGTTTTGAGTTAAATCTCTCTCATGTCTTCTTATCCATTATCAAAGTATCCTCCTACATTTTCCTTCTACATATTCTCCTTCATTTTCCTCTTCTCATTTCTATCATACACTTAACAACTTCCTCGATTATGATAGAGTAAGCGAAAAGTGAAACTTCATGAGAAACACATTAAGCAAGTCTTTGGATTTTGACATTCAATGTTACACGTCACAATAAAATTATTTGATGGTCTAAAACATTATATGGATGTCATTTGGCATTCAAAACTTAATATCCACATCAAATTATTTTGTATAAATAATTACAAAACACATAAATGAAGTTAAATTTTATAGGGAGGTTGTTGATCTTTATAATATTCTCGTGTAGTTCTATGACTTTTTTTAATTATGGATAATATATCGGACTAATCAATTTTATAATTTTTCATAGATTCATTTTTCTCTCATAAAATTTAACGTTGCACTAATTAATTCAAAGATATATAAATATCATTAAATTTTATGATAATTTTAAAACATAATTTCAAATTACAATTTATAAAAAAATATTGAAGAAAATGATAGAAATGTCTCACTAAGAATTCTATAAACGAGTTCTTCAAACTTCCAACTTTTAGGTAAGTTCTAGTTACAAATTTCACTTTTTTTGCCAAATCCCAAATCAATGCATGATTAAGAGATACTACGGATGCCCCTTTTTAGGATTTTTAAGATATTATTATTAACGCATCTAAATAAAAGAAGAAATAAAACCATCTAATTATAGATCGAGTCGTAGGTGTAAATGAAGGAAAAAAAAATCATAAATATAAATATAAATATTGGTGGTCGGTTTAATTACGAAATAAAAACCTTATAATTATTGAAGACTTAAATATGTAAAAACAAGAAGAAAATCCTATAAATATGGATTGAGTCGACGTCATATCCCAATTAAGAAAAGCATATATAAAATGACAACATCTTATGATTTACTTGTTAGAAAATACAAATCTTATTTTGTTGTGTTAAGAATTTCTTAGCTAAAAGGACGTTAGGATTACATTGTTATTATCCTACCGTCGGCAGTATATATAGGTTTCAAAAAATTAATTTTCACATTTTTAATGACCAATCACAATAAAGCATATTACATTTTAGATCATTTGTACATAGTTTTTTTAAAAATATGTATTTATTTGATTTTTCAAAAGTAGATTCTATTTTTCTATTGGCTGAAAATAAAATATAAGCATCTCAAGTTTTTTTATTAATAAAAACAAGAATTTTCAAGTTTTTATATACTATACTTTAAACATTATAATTACAAAAATATTAAATTATTGTAATTAATGTATCAAGTACAACATTAAATTTAAACTTTTTTAATGACCAATCACAATAAAACATATTACATTTTAGATCATTTGTATATAATTTTTTTAAAAATATACTATACTTTAAAAATTATAATTACAAAACTATTAAATTATTGTAATTAATGTATCTTTTAAGTACAACATTAAATTTTCAGTTTTTTTTAATGACCAATCACAATAAAACATATTACTTTTTAGATCATTTGTATATAGTTTTAAAAAATATGTATTTATTTGATTTTTCAAAAAGTAGATTCTATTAATTGCCACCATAAATGTGATGCCACCTGTTGGACATCGACTTCGTTCTTGGTATAGTTTCTTCTATACCCTTTCACTTTTTGATATTTTTCTTCATTTCTATTTATTACTTTACTCTACCATCTCAAATTGTTGCGAATATTGTCAATTTAAGTGTGCTTTTGTTTGAAGAAGCGAACTAGGGACTTAACTATATTATATAACCAATTGGGTCATTTCTAACTTTCGTCTAGTGAGCTTATCATGCTTTTGATCGGTGTAATGCGTAATGACTTTTGTTGTTAAAAGTTCTAATATATATTAAAACCTTTTCAAGGCATTCGGGCACGTTTGTTGTCTTTTCCAGCCTTGGTTCGTGGAAGGGGAGAGGTTGGGTGGTGGTGCCTTTGAAGGTGAGGACTGCGCAGTTTTATATCTTTTATTTGCTTGCACCTACCCTCCACTGCCACCTTGGCCGACCAGGTCCATTCGCAGGCCTTGTTTGCACGTGGATGACTTTAGTCTTCCCCCCAACCACCCAACCTGCAGACTGTAATGACTGTCACGTTTTTCTACCTTGCGTGAGAGAGATGGAGTCGGTGGAGGCCTATTTTTCTTCACCTGGATCTCTTTTTGATCTTCATTCATTCAATGCGTATGGCGCGATGTCTGGATGGTTTGAGCCGTGATAGCTAGTGAAGTGAGGCATTTTCTTTGCCTCCACCTTCTTGAATGGCTTTGCGGAGATGGATGGAGGCTTAATTTTTTCGAAGGTTCGTCATGGACACCTTCCTTCTTCTGAAAAGGGTTCCTTGCACAGCGCGTTTTTTGGTTTTCTGCGTTTTTTAAAGCTCTGGCAACGTGAATCCAATCTTCCTTCCTCGCGTGCCTGTTTCTTCTGCTCTGCCCGTGGATGAGGGCCTGTTAACACTAAAGTATGGACGTGGTTTTTATTTGTTGTTTCCTGAGGCGTTTCGGGTGAAAAAGGCGACTTCGTTGTTGGCTTTAGGGTATTCCATTCAAAGGAGTAAAGTAGGCGTGTTTCCTCCACTTCCTTTGTGTCTACGAGTGTGTTCTTGTTGGGGATCCATGTAGGAAGAAGAGTTAGCGGTGGCGGGCATGTTGCGAGTATAGTAGAAGCCTTTTGAGCGCTTCCAAAAGCAAGCGAGGTTGTCCAACTATGTTGTTATACATTGCATATCGAATGCATCCTCAAATTGGGTTCTCCTTCAAAATATTTTTATCAAAATTGACTATGTGACGGTGAGAGTGTTACTAGGAGACCTGATGAAAATTATTGCAAAGATTCTCTATTGAGACCTTACTTGTTTTACGATGTAACTCATGGAAGAGAATCTCATAGGCGTGGATCATTTCATATCGGAATATTCATGAAGCACAATTTTCTTTGCAATTATATGAGCTTCTTCAACGAGTCACTAAGTTGGCGAGGCATAAAGGTTTTGTTGGAATTATCACACCTTACAAGCTACACTGGCTGAAATGTTTTGCACAGAGAGTTTGATGTTGTCCTCAAATCGATGAAGGAAAAGGTTTATATATCATTACGGTAGATGCCTTTCGAGAGCCGGGAGCGTGATGTAATCATTATGTCTTGTGTCGAGCTTCAAATCATGGGGTTGGCTTTGTAGCTGATATCGCCGCATGAATGTGGCACTAGCACGAGCTCGCAGAGCACTTTGGGTTAAGGGAAAAGCATTTGCATTGAAGCAATCTAGTGTAGTCAGCCTTAATTGAGGATGCTAAGTCTAGGGACTATTTTATGGATATGGAGTCTGTGCAAGAGATTTTTTTGGTTATAAAGCCATCTTCTTTTTGCTTCGTCTCGGACTAGGGCTGCTCCTAATATGAGAGCACCAAGGTTAGGAGGTCCAAATAGAAACAATCGGATGCATATGGAGATGGTGGAGGTGTTTGGATGAATGATGAAGGATCAAGTTCAATTGCCAAAAATGGGGCCTCTGAAGTTCTAGGGCTAATTTGGAGGCGGTGTTCGGAGGATTTTGGATCTACTTGAGAAACCCGGGGATGCATGGCAACAATCTTTGGGAAGAGGAGATAGGGTGTCGCAGAAGATCGGCGAGGAATGATAATCGGGTGTCAATCCGATCCGACCCGACCGAACTATGGGGGCGAGAGATGCACATTTCGGACTATACAATTGATTTTATGAAGTCAAGAGCATGGCCGTTAAATAGAGTTTGGACCTTGCGAGGTGAGGAAGAGAAGTTGCGTAGGTTGTGTTCTTTGTTGCCAGAGCCCACAGTCGACGTGCTTGTTGGATTGGAAGAATTCTAATCGGGCATGTTAAATCTACTCCTTGTAATAGTTTTCTACCTTCTTTCAAAGTATCTTGAAATGAATATTCTTTCCTCTTGAATGGCGCCTAGACAAAATGTTTTCGTGGTTGTTTATATACTTCCTGATTGTGTTGGTTGTTCCTTTAAATCTCGTTCCAATTTCACTGGTTTTCTTGGAATGTTCTTTTCCTCTCTTATAGCTTACTCTATTTCATATTTGTCTAAATGGGCTACTGCAATATTGAGTGATGCAGTCTAGTTCGTAGGGAAGGAAACATTATAGAGTTTCGTTTGCTTATATGACTCTCTTTTAAAAGAATTATGTGATGGTATTTATAATTGAAGGCTTACTATATGGAAGGTTAAGCCTTCATATCTCTATTTGGTTGAATAAATACGTATTTCCTGTTTAGGGCTCTCCTGTTTTGCTAAAAGGTACATTAATAGTGACATTGTGTTCTAAAACTTGTTTAAGCCTGTGGGCATTCCTTACTTTTTGTTTAATTAGAAAATGGCATTAGGGTTTTGCTTTAGAACTGTACATGGTTGACTTTTGTACCCAGTTCTAGAGGATGAATAACTTGACATCTATTTTGGCCTCTACGTGTTGAGAGAATTACTATACCTACTTCCTGGTTCAAACTCTTGTTTGATTAAAGTAAGGGGAAACATTGTAAGTTTAATTGAATGAAATCTCTACAATTTTTATTAAGGGTCGCAAGCAAGCTATTAATAGTTGGATTGAAACAAAAGTTGTAGGTGAATCCATGGTATTGGACTCGTGAACTCGTTTCCTGTTAGATGACAGCTGATTACAGTGATAATATAATAGGTGGCTATTATATTCATCTGTTTGATATTTGCTAGACATTTCCTTGATAAGCCCACATGGATCGGGTAAAATTTCCATCTTCTATACCATTGGCAAGGAGCTCATAGAACTTCTAGGCCTGACTGCACTGCGTAACCTTCCTGATGGATATGTGTGTTGGTTCTTATTTTTGTGCTTGCACTCGTGGTAAGGTCTTTTGAGTCTGGGGCATCGCTGGTGTATTACCCACCGTGTATCGAATCCCTTTGTTTTCGAACTCGAATATCTTATTCTTCGAACTTGGTTACTAAAAGTCCCATTTTGTGGCTTTGTTAAGGAAATCAATTTTTATTTTTATTTTAAAATACTTATTGACATTGTCGGAAATATATAAAAATTATTAACGACTTTTGGGTTTAGCCTTCCCTTATATTATGTAGAGAAGTTGACGATTAGGATAAGGTTTGTTGGTAGAATAATGGCCCTTTTTGTGTGTTTCATTTGTACGCTTTTGGAAGAGTGGATTTGTTTTGTTAACTAGTCCTACGTTTAAGAAATCCTATAAGAAGGTAGTGGTAAAACTCCTTGGTTAAAACTGAAACTATAGTTGTTTTTCTTTTAAGGGCGTCGAACCCTTATTACTATGAAGCCTCCCCCTGGGAGATTTGGATAACGTCGTTTTGTTTCGCCTACGATCATAATTAGTATGTTTTGTCTTCTCTTGGACCTCTTTAGATGGATGGATTGAGTATTGGATTCCAATCACGTAATCCATAGGATTACATGAAGGAAATATCAACACTCTTGACTTTCTTGTTCCTAACCCATAAGGTCTTGCCTTGATTTATGTGATTTTGTTCTTACTGGTATTTTGACTTTCTCCTTGTTGGATGGTTTAGATTTCTTTCTCATGCGAATAATTTTGGAGTTGTGGGTTGTGTTTTAATCCATTTTTGAATTAGAACATTCCTTTCTTGATATTGTTAAATGTTAGCTTACTGTTGCAATGTGTAGCCTTAACATGCTCAGTTCTCGTGAACTGATTCTAGCTAGTATTTGTGCAGATGGATTATGCGAGTAGATTAAAGGAAAGAGTTGTAAAGGTTTCATCAGTGCAATTTATGAAGTTCCTTGTAAAAATGTCCAATGTGAGGTAAATTTTGTAATAGTGCTTGCAAAGGAGTTTAGAAGACCTCTTGCCTTGGGTTGTTCTGAAATTTCGTGATGATGTTGTCTTGTCCTTCTGTAGGTAAACTGGTAACTTACCTTTGTGAGAAATGGTATTCAATCTTTACATTGATATGAGTATTGTAAAACTTTGATCTTGAGAATAAATTGTCAAGTTAAATCTTTCTAAGACTGAGTGACAATATATTATAAGTAAAGTAAAATGGGTCGGTTAACCCTTAAAGAAGCTAAACAAAAATAATAATTTTATATTCAACAAATAAATGTAGAGGTGATCTATTTGAAATCAAATAATTCCATGAGTGATCAAAATGAAACCATCCTTTGTGAAGTAAAAATTTTATAACTTGATATCCCTAGCTACACTAGCGAACATTATCCTTTTTATGGTGAATTCTTAGAATGATCCTAAGGTGAAACAAATTGTTAGTTGATATAAGATAATAAGATTTAATAAGTAGGAGGAATCGGTTTCGAAACCACGCAATCTGTCTCTCAACCATTTGAAAGGTAAATTGTTTTCTTTTGTAAAAATCATCCAGTGAAGCCTAAGTAAAATATTTAATAATTTTCGATAAATCCTCAAGCTTCAATAAAAACCGGGTTAATAACTAATGAGGTCATAAAGATGAATTCAACTCGACCTTCTTCCTCTAACTTTTTTTTTTTAGGTGCTTGGTAATCTTTCTCTTGAGTATGTTGAAAGCGAATCCATATTGTAATAAGGTTATGAGCGAGTTTTAGTAGCATAAGTGAGGATAGATGGCCTTGTGGAATTAAATTACCTCCTTTATTAAATAATTGAATTAAACAAATAAATGTCATAATAGAGAAGATTTAAAGTTAATTACTCAGTGAAAAAAGGAATAAACTTAGCTTGGTAAGATGAATTGTATGAATCATATCTTGAGTCTCCTTGAAAACGTAAGCTAAGAATTGCAAGATGTCTTATTAAAATAAATAACCCTCAAGAATATCTCATTGTGGTTGGCCCTAACTGTAAGTGTGTTTTGTGGTTGGACTTCTATGTTGTCATGTCTAAAAGAAAAGTAAATTGTCCTTGAAAGGTGTGAACGTTTCCGTGCTGCCTTTATGGCCATCCTTGTATCAAGTTGTTCATAGTGTTAGTTGTATCCTTGGTGACGACATGTTGTGTCATGTTATGTGTCAAGCAAGTCAAAAAAAAAAATTATCTGTGTTGTTCGTGTGTGAATTTTTGGGTCGTTACACTTGGTATCAGAGCATAGGTTCATGCTCTCGAACCTATGGGCGGATTGGTGTTGTATGGTGATGTTACATGATGGTGATGGTGTTACATGATGTTGTTTCATGGAGATGATGGTATTGCATGATGATGATTTATATTGGAAGAGTAATGTGCTTTAAGCGTGATGTGATCCATGTCGTAATTGTGATATTGTGAACGCACATGATGTGTATGTCACTTTGTGCGTGTTTGTAATCATGTTGATATGTTGGGGATGGGAGTATTCTCTCTCCTTCTTGTGGATTCTATGAAGAGTTCACGTGTGAATTGTTGTTTGTGATGTGTGAAAAGAATTATAATGTGGATGACAGAGTGTTGGAGCATTGTGACATATTGTGATATGTAAGTGTATCAATGTGTTGTATGACTAGATTGATGTTAAAAGAAATGAGTTGTATCATGATGTTTTTACCATGTTTTGAAGAAATGTGTGTACCACCTTGTTATGTAGCAATGGATGTTATGTTGAGATGTACTATGTTCATCGTATGTATGATTTGTGCAAATATGTAATGCTTCATGTTGTGATTTGGGGTCATACGGTGAGTGTATGAACCCTATCGTATGGTGATTGCACTTTGGGTGCAGAATGTGGTAAAGTGGTGTGTTACACCCGGTGAATGTATGATTGTGATCTACCTTGTATATGTACCACCATTGTGTTAGTGATGTAGTTACATGTTATGTTGTGAACCTTACGCTAACCGACCCTGAGGGAAATCGGTAGAAGTGTATGTTGAGAGTGAGGAATGGTGTACCATGGGTCAATAACTCGAGCAAAATTCGGTTTAGTAGATAACAACCTGTGATTCTTTCCTCTCTCCCTATGTGGTTGTATGTATGCAACCTAAGTGCAACTATGACTATGTTTAGCCTTGTCGAAGTGGTGGCGGGATGATTTAGATAGAGGTGATGACAGTTGTATTATTGATATGTATTTTATGAGCTGAGGCTCGATGTTCCGAGTGCTAGCAACTCGTTGAGTACCCCTTTGGTGGCTAGATAAGGCCACATAGTTATCGTAATGTGACATTATTATAAGTTGATTTTATTCGTAAATTGAGCTTTTTACTTTATTTTGTAAGGACCAGCAACTTTTCTTGATTGCCATGCTTTACAATTTTGGGCATTTCCTTGGTTTGTGGCACTAACATGTGGATTTTGATACTAACTATGGCTATTTGGCCATTTATTTTGCTTGATTTTGGGTCTTCTTTTAAATTTGGAATTTTTACCGCCTTGCCCAAGGCTTGTACTTTGCCACTTGGCACTTAGATTGGATTGTTGTGTTGGTTCTATTGTCGTGATGTGTGGAATAGGGTCATGGGATGCACCATGGAATGGTTGGACCTATGGACCCGCTTTGTTGTATGGGGTACGCCCCGAGGAGTTCTAGATAACTAGCGGGTTGTTGAACCACGCGTTATTATGTCACTTGGGTTAGGAGTGTTCGAACTCTATGTGTCTTGGACCATAGGGTCAACCGGCCTCCTTGAGGAGGCATAAGGGAGGTTTGAGGGAGGCAGAGGCATAAGAGTTTGAGGAGGCATAGAGAGTTTGAGGAGGCATAAGAGACTTGAGGAGGAGGCATAAGAGTTTGAGGAGGCATAAGAGACTTGAGGGAGGCATAAGAGTTTGAGGAGGCATATGATATTTGTGTGTATGGTTGATGTTTGGGATATATGTTGAGTTATTGTGATGTTTTGGTAGTGGTCTTTTGATGTATGTGTTACTCATGTCAGATGGATATGTGTTGTGATGTTGTGGATATGTCATTGATTCCCTTGTGGACACTATGTACCTGTAGCATTTGTTTGGTGTTATGTGATTTTTTTCATCGATGCAAATTGAGGAAATGTCTAGTGGATTGTAGTACTCTTTTGTTCGAGTATTTAATATGTCAGTCATTGATGTGTGATGAGTACTATGTTATGTGGACTGTGCCTATTCCATTCCGTATTTGAGTAACCTTTTGTGGTGTAATACAATCATGAAGTATATACTTGTGTGCTTGTGAATCTGTAGTGTCTTTTGAACCTGATAGGGTGTTGTGTTAGCAGTTCATGTTGGGCACCCACAATAAGGAATAAACCAAAACTCTTCAATGATGAAATTTTAAAAGAAATTAAACTAAGAATAATGCTAATGGAAAGGAACTAATGAAATAATAAATAAGAGGGAACTGCCAATCTTCACAGAACCTTGAAAGTTAAAATTTCTACCAAATGTTCCTAAGGCTACCCTGTGGCCGTGCTTTAATCAACTAAAATTTTAAACCATAGGGTGTGTTTTCTTCTTTATCTATTCTTGTTGCGTACCATTTCTTTTCTCCTTCTGTGTAATGTCGCATCGAGGACGATGCTTTCTTAAGGGGAGGAGAATGTAATGCCACGTGCATTGGGCATCGACTTTCGTTCGTTCGCCACCTTGCCCCCTTTGCTTTTCGTTGAGCGTTTATTTGAGCTCCCTTTTTATATCGTTAGGTGATTTTGACCTTATCGCGGAGTTATCTTGGTATAGTTTCTTCCCTTCTTTCACTTTTGTCTCCCATCTCATGTGTTTTTGCGCTTTTGTTTCAAGGGTCATTTCTAACTTTCGTCTAGTGAGCTTATCATGCTTTTTTGATTGGTGTAATGCGTAATGAATTTTGTTGTTAAAAGTTCTAATATATATTAAAACCTTTTCAAGGCATTTCGAAGGATGGACGTTTGTTGTCTTTTCCAGCCTTGGTTCGTGGAAGGGGAGAGGTTGGGTGGAACCTTTGAAGGTGGTGAGTGAGAAAATAAGTTTTATATCTTTTAAATTTGCTTGCACCTACCCTCCTTGCCACCTTGGCAGGACCAGGTCCATTCGCGAGGCCTTGTTGCATTCATGGATGACTTTAGTCTCCCCCAACCACCCATGTCTTTTTGAAAATGGACCATCACGTTTTTTACCTTGCGTTGGAGTGAGAGATTTTGGAGTCGGTGGAGGCCTATTTTGATTCATTGGATTCTTTTTGGTTTCTCTTTTTGATTTGGATCTTTTCATTAAATGTGTTGTGAGGCGTTTTCTTTTTTCAAACTGGTTTCCTTCTGTATTTATTAAAGTGATTGTGGTGCATTTCTTTTGCCTGGACTCCTTTTAATGCTTTAGGTGTGTTCTTAATTGCAAGGTTTTTTACTCTTGGTTGCCTTTTTCTGAGCTGTCTTTCTTTTTGTTTGAAATCTTTTCTTCTTGTGGAATAATCTTCCTTCCTCACGTGCTTGCTACTTACATGGAAGCGTTGATTTTTTCTTTTTCTGCCACGTGGTGAGGCTTTGTTGAACACTAAAGTATGGCATGGTTTTTTTTGTTGCTTTCTGAGGCATTTGGGGTGAAAAAGGGTTGGCTTTTTTTTGTTGGCGTCGCGTGGCACGATATGGTGGTTTTAGATGAAGCTACAAGCTAGTGAAGAAGAGGCGTGTTACCTCCACTTTCATTGGTGTCTTTGCGAGGTGTGTGTTCAGTCGGGAGAGCCATCACAACGACATGTAGGGAAGAATTAGCAGGCGGCGAGGTGGCATGTTAGTATAGTTGAAGCCTTTTGAGTGCTTCCAACAAAGTAGGTTGTCCAACTATGTTGTTATACATTCGTATATAGAATGCATCCTCAAATTCGGGTTCTCCTTCAAGATATTTTTATCAAAATCGACTATGTGACAGTGAGAGTGTTACCAGGAGACCTGATGAAAATTATTGCAAAGATTCTCTATTGAGACCTTACTTGTTTTACGATGTAACTCATGGAAGAGAATCTCATAGGCGTGGATCTGTTTCATATCAGAATATTCATGAAGCACAATTTGCTTTGCAATTATATGAGCTTCTTCAACGAGTCACTAAGTTGGCAGGCATAAAGGTTTTTGTTGGAATTATCACACCTTACAAGCTACAGCTGAAATGTTTGCACCAAGAGTTTGATGTTGTCCTCAAATCTGATGAAGGAAAAGGTTTATATATCATTACGGTAGATGCCTTTCAGAGCCAGGAGCGTGATGTAATCATTATGTCTTGTGTCGAGCTTCAAATCATGGGGTTGGCTTTGTAGCTGATATTCGCCGCATGAATGTGGCACTAGCACGAGCTCGCAGAGCACTTTGGGTTAAGGGAAAAGTAGCTGCATTGAAGCAATCTAGTGACTAGTCAGCCTTAATTGAGGATGCTAAGTCTAGGGACTATTTTATGGATATGGAGTCTGTACCAAGAGATTTTTTTTTGGTTATAAAGCCATCTTCTTTTGCTTCGTCTCAGACTAGGGCTGCTCCTAATATGAGAGCACCAAGGTTAGGAGGTCCAAATCAAGAAACAATCAGATGCATATGGAGATGGTGGAGGTGTTTGGATGAATGACGAAGGATCAAGTTCAATTGCCAAAAATGGGGCCTACAGAAGTTCTAGGGCTAATTTGGAGCGGTGTTCGGAGGATTTTGGATCTACTTACGAGTGTTCGGAGGATTTTGGAGAGGAAACGGGGGGATGATGCATGGCAACAATCTTTGGGAAGAGGAGATAGGGTGTCGCCAGAAGATCAGCGAGGGAATGATAATCGGGTGTCAATGCGACCCGACCGAACTATGGGCAGAGATGCACATTTCGGACTATACAATTGATTTTTTTATGAAGTCAAGAGCATGGCCGTTAACAGAGTTTGGACCTTCGGGTATGGTGAGGAAGAGAAGTTGTGCGAGGTTGTGTTCTTTGTTGCCCGAGCCCTGGTCGACGTGCTTGTTGGATTGGAAGAATTCTAATCAGGCATGTTAAATCTACTCCTTGTAATAGTTTTCTACCTTCTTTCAGTATCTTGAAATGAATATTCTTTCCTCTTGAATGGTGCCTAGACAAAATGTTTTCGTGGTTGTTTATATCACTGCCTGATTGTGTTGGTTGTTCCTTTAAATCTCGTTCCAATTTCGTTGGTTTTGCTTGGAATGTTCTTTTCCTCTCTTATAGCTTACTCTATTTCATATTTGTCTAAATGGGCTACTGCAATATTGAGTGATGCAGTCTAGTTCGTAGGGAAGGAAACATTATAGAGTTTCGTTTGCTTATATGACTCTCTTTTAAAAGAATTTTGTGATGGTATTTATAATTGAAGGCTTACTATATGGAAGGTTAAGCCTTCATATCTCTATTTGGGTTGAATAAATACGTATTTCCTGTTTAGGGCTCTCCTATTTTGCTAAAAGGTACATTAATAGTGACATTGTGTTCTAAAACTTGTTTAAGCCTGTGGGCATTCCTTACTTTTTGTTTAATTAGAAAATGGCATTAGGGTTTTGCTTTAGAACTGTACATGGTTGACTTTTGTACCCAGTTCTAGAGGATGAATAACTTGACATCTATTTTGGCCTCTACGTGTTGAGAGAATTACTATACCTACTTCCTGGTTCAAACTCTTGTTTGATTAAAGTAAGGGGGAAACATTGTAAGTTTAATTGAATGAAATCTCTACAATTTTTATTAAGGGTCGAGCAAGCTATTAATATTTAATTTGAAACAAAAGTTGTAGGTGAATCCATGGTATTGGACTCGTGAACTCGTTTCTGTTAGATGACAGCTGATTACGGTGATAATATAATAGGTGGCTATTATATTCATCATTTGATATTTCTTAGACATTTCCTTGATAAGCCCACATGGATCGGGTAAAATTTCCATCTTCTATACCATTGGCAAGGAGCTCATAGAACTTCTAGGCTGATGCTTGTACTGCGTAACCTTCTGATGGATATGTGTGTTGGTTCTTATTTTTGTGCTTGCACTCGTGGTAAGGTCTTTTGAGTGCGGGGCATCTTTGGTGTATTACCCACCGTGTATCGAATCCCTTTGTTTTCGAACTCGAATATCTTATTCTTCGAACTTGGTTACTAAAAGTCCCATTTTGTGGCTTTGTTAAGGAAATCAATTTTTATTTTTATTTTAAAATACTTATTGACATTGTCGGAAATATATAAAAATTATTAACGACTTTTGGGTTTAGCCTTCCCTTATATTATGTAGAGAAGTTGATGATTAGGATAAGGTTTGTTGGTAGAATAATGGCCCTTTTTGTGTCTCATTTGTACGCTTTTGGAAGAGTGGATTTGTTTTGTTAACTAGTCCTACGTTTAAGAAATCCTATAAGAAGGTAGTGGTAAAACTCCTTGGTTAAAACTGAAACTATAGTTGTTTTTCTTTTAAGGGCGTCGAACCCTTATTACTATGAAGCCTCCCCTGGGAGATTTGGATAACGTCATTTTGTTTCGCGCCTACGATCATAATTAGTATGTTTTGTCTTCTCTTGGACCTCTTTAGATGGATGGATTGGGTATTGGATTCCAATCACGTAATCCATAGGATTACATGAAGGAAATATCAACACTCTTGACTTTCTTGTTCCTAACCCATAAGGTCTTGCCTTGATTTATGTGATTTTGTTCTTACTGGTATTTTGACTTTCTCCTTGTTGGATGGTTTAGATTTCTTTCTCATGCGAATAATTTTGGAGTTGTGGGTTGTGTTTTAATCCATTTTTGAATTAGAACATTCCTTTCTTGATATTGTTAAATGTTAGCTTACTGTTGCAATGTGTAGCCTTAACATGCTCAGTTCTCGCGAACTGATTCTAGCTAGTATTTGTGCAGATGGATTATGCGAGTAGATTAAAGGAAAGAGTTGTAAAGGTTTCATCAGTGCAATTTATGAAGTTCCTTGTAAAAATGTCCAATGTGAGGTAAATTTTGTAATAGTGCTTGCAAAGGAGTTTAGAAGACCTCTTGCCTTGGGTTGTTCAGAAATTGCGTGATGATGTTGTCTTGTCCTTCTGTAGGTAAACTGGTAACTTATCTTTGTGAGAAATGGTATTCAATCTTTACATTGATATGAGTATTGTAAAACTTTGATCTTGAGAATAAATTGTCAAGTTAAATCTTTCTAAGACTGAGTGACAATATATTATAAGTAAAGTAAAATGGGTCGGTTAACCCTTAAAGAAGCTAAACAAAAATAATAATTTTATATTCAACAAATAAATGTAGAGGTGATCTATTTGAAATCAAATAATTCCATGAGTGATCAAAATGAAACCATCCTTTGTGAAGTAAAAATTTTATAACTTGATATCCCTAGCTACACTAGTGAACATTATCCTTTTTATGGTGAATTCTTAGAATGATCCTAAGGTGAAACAAATTGTTAGTTGATATAAGATAATAAGATTTAATAAGTAGGAGGAATCGGTTTTGAAACCACGCAATCTGTCTCTCAACCATTTGAAAGGTAAATTGTTTTCTTTTGTAAAAATCATCCAGTGAAGCCTAAGTAAAATATTTAATAATTTTCGATAAATCCTCAAGCTTCAATAAAAACCGGGTTAATAACTAATGAGGTCATAAAGATGAATTCAACTCGACCTTCTTCCTCTAACCTGTTTTTTTTTAGGTGCTTGGTAATCTTTCTCTTGAGTATGTTGAAAGCGAATCCATATTGTAATAAGGTTATGAGCGAGTTTTAGTAGCATAAGTGAGGATAGATGGCCTTGTGGAATTAAATTACCTCCTTTATTAAATAATTGAATTAAACAAATAAATGTCATAATAGAGAAGATTTAAAGTTAATTACTCGGTGATTATTAAAAAAGGAATAAACTTAGCTTGGTAAGATTATATTTTTCAAATCAATCGATAAGTAGAATGAAAGAAATAATAAAAAATATTAAACTAGGGCAGACACTGACAGATTAGCTTTTTTCACCAAAATAATATGTAAAATGCATGTAATTGCAATCACCTATTTTTGAAGGCACCTAAAAATGGAGAAGAATGTTAAAAACCCCACCTTCATCATTTTGATTTTGAGATACGAAACATTCACTTTTGCGGGTTTGAAGTCATTCAAGCAAGAAAATGCGTATGGAGATTTTAAAATTTTGGAATTTTTTTGAAATATATTTTTGTGATCATATAAATATGGAGGAGCAATGGAAGAGAATCAACAAAGGTGAAAAATTTTGGAAACATTTTGCCATAGATCAGGGTAGATTTTGACCAAAATGGGGGATCAAAAATGCACTAATTCCGTTGTTTTTATGCGTTGGGTGGATGCATGTTTTTCTCCCTTGTCCACTTGGAAAAGGTAAGAATGGAACACCAAAGTTTCCTAGCCCCTAAGAGGACAAGTGGTGAACATGCACTAACGAGGAGCGAGAGGAAGGAGATTATTTTCGACACTCAGAGTCAAGAGTTTCGAGTCATTGAAGAAACATGTGGGAGAAAGGTGGAGGGAATCAAAATTTATTTCCCCTTGTCCCCATGAGAGTGGAAAAATGGGGCACAAAAATGTGCCTCAAACCTCATAGTGATAAGGGGCATGCGTGCGATTATTAGTGTGAGGTCGGGGCTCGAAAATTACAGAAGGTGCTTAAAAAGACCTCGAGGGTCATGTGGTGTGTTGAGGAGGTAAAAGGTGTGGGGCTCAATTTTAGTCCCCTTGGAAAATGGAAAAGAGGGACATTAAACTATGGCTTAGCCTCATGCTAACACATGGTTTTGGAAAAACATTCTAACGGTGAGCGTACCTTGGAATAGACCTTGAAAATGAAGTGGCGAAGCTCCTTGAGGTCTTTTTACTAACTTCCTTACATGAATATGATTGGAAACAACATTTTGAGAACAATGGGATGGGTCTAATACTTTGATTACGTCGTAACTACTTCAAAAATGACCTTTTTTCTCATGATCACATGGAGAAGACTTAGCAACGTCCTACGATTATAGCGAGAGCGAATAAAAATGAAACTTCATGAGAAACACATGAGAGATACTATGGATGCCCCATTTTGGAATTTCTAATATATTATTATTAACGCGTCTAAACAAAAGAAGCAAGAAAATCATCTAATTATAGATCGAGTCGTAGGTATAAATGAAGGATAACCAAAAATAAATCAAAAATATAAATTAAATATTGGTGGTCGGTTTAATTACGAAATAAAAACCTTATAATTATCGAGGGACTGAAATATGTAAAAACATAAAGAAAATCCTATAAATAAGGATTGAGTCATTTCTTTCATATTCGAATTAAAAAAATAAAATCCTATAAACAAGAAAATCAAATTTCATCCACATTGGCGTCGATTCGGTGTTTGATTTTGATGTTCAATGTTACATGTCACAATAATTTTCTTTGACGGTCTAAAAAATTATATGGATGTCATTTGACGTTCAAAATATAATTTGCACATCAAATTTATTTTTATAATAACTATTATTAAAAAACAAAAATTTAGTAAAATTTTACATCCACAAGATTGAAACAATAAATTTAAATGACTTTCCAAAATTAAATTGAAATAAATAATTATGAAATGAGTGCTATCTTCTTACATCCAAGTTCTCAAATTTCACATTTATTACAATAATTGGAGTTTCCAATCTTTATTTGTTAAAAATCAAACAAATAACAATGAAACAAACAATCATAAATAAAAATCAAATAAAACTAAAAAAGAAATCAAACAAAACTAATTGAAAAGCGAAATTAACAGATGTTTCTATTTCATAATCATTAAAAAGATATTAAGATTTTATTATTTTTATTTATATTGTATTTTTATGAATCTAAAAAAAAAAAAAAATTATTTTTTTAATTATTATAAATTTAATACATACACACACAATATATACACTGACAGTTAAATTTGTAATATACATGTCATTTTGACGTTTAAATTATATTTTTGCATGTCAATCATGACGATCATATTTTAAAAGTGGTTGTATTTTGACATCTAAAACAACTAAAAACGTCTGAACGCCTTGCAAAATCCAAGCCAAGACGTCATATCCCTTCCCAATTAAACAAACATATATAAAATGACATCATCTTACGCTCTCACTTGTTCGAAAATACAAATTTTAATTTGTTGTGTTGAGAATTTCTTAGCTAAAAGGTCGTTAGGGTTCCATTGTTATTTCTATTTTAGCGATGAAGATTATTAATTTTGAAAGCGAAACGGAATCGGTAAAGGCCGGTGTTCAAACCATGGAGAACACCGATGCAGGTTCTATGTTATCGGAGATACCGCAGGACGTTATGGAAACCATTATTGCGCGGCTTTCGAGAGATGCTGCCGTGAGATTTCGAATTCTGTCAAAAGAGATTAATTCACTTCTGTCATCTGCCAAATTCTTAAATCTTTGGGTTCAAACCTCAAACACGCTTCCATGCTTGATTTTTACGTTGAAAAAGCAGAGCACTTGCGTGTCCTACTGCTTCGAGACAGGAACATGGAAGCCCTTCTCTCTTTCTTTCTTGCCTCCACATGTAACAAGTAATTGATTGAGGTCCGTTATAAGAGGGGACGCAGGCTTATTTTCCGTTCTCCAACAGGACGACAGAGTTAATATGAACCCAGTCTCTACTTACAAATTATATGTTTGCAATCCCATTACTAAAAAATCTATTGAACTTCGTCTGCAAGAAACCACTGAGTGGATAAATTCATTTATATTCTTAGATATGATTATCCCGGGTGGTCACTACAGTAATGATTCGTATAAAGTGGTAATGGCTGTGCACACCCGTGATGGAGATAGAAATATACGATTCTTATAAGAAAGTGTGGAGAAGTGCCTCGCATCTTTTACCAGCCAAATTTAAGGCGATTTACCTGGCATGCAGGAATGGATCTGTTTTTCTAAATTTTAAGTCCCCCTACTGACGGGGTCTAATGTTTTTCGACCTTGAAGACCTTAATAAACCCATCACCTTTGTACTGTATCCCTGCGCATCACAGTCATTTGATTTATCACAGTACTGTGGTTTCCTGTGGGTCTTCCCTATTTTTGTGGGTTATTTCATGGGAATGGAAATCATCATATGGGATTTTGTAGAAGAATGCAGGTGTTAAATTCATTTTGGAAGGAAGTTTCAAGGATGTCTTTGTCTATGTTTAGCGCTTTGAACAAAATATCACGTTATCGCTGGGTGGAAGGTTTTAACTGGTTGGGACTCGGGAGTTAGTGGTTACCTCTGTTTTGTAAGAATCAAGACCAAAAAGAGCTGGAAGAGGCAAGTTGCTATTTATGATCTAAATAGTTATACTTGGAGTTGGCTACAGAAATCTCCCATCGTGGCATAATGTATGACCCTGTTTCAACAAAGGCCTCATATGAGATGGTATCCTGTTACATTTGCTATTGCTTAAAATAAAAAATATCATTGTAAAAAGTGGTGTGAGACTTTATTTAATTCTTTATCATCAAAAAATTCTGAGAGAGATTTTATTTTAGATGACATATATTATGGGTTGTGTTGAAGTCTTGCTACTATGTTTATGATTTGTATTTTAGAGAATTGTATACATTTAACTTGCAACAATAATGAACGTCCTAAATTTGGCGACGATTTCATTGTGATATTGTATTTTGTTTATATTTGTGCTATATGGTCGAAGTTAAAAGGCACATTTTCTTGTAAAAAATCTGTTTTTGACATAAAGATGGAGTGGGCATATATATATAGACATTTGTAAACTAGTAATCGTATTTTAACGATGGAAATGTCGAAGGGATGGAGTGAAGAATGAAAAATTGAGGAAGCAAAAATATGAAAAGGATGAGGGCTATTAAGAAAGGGTTCAATGTAGGGGAGGATATTGAATTCCAATGTATCGTCTCTACGTTACATATATTTTTCACAGCGGTGCAATATGCATTTGAAGAGAGCAAACTAAAAAATTACGAAAATTTAAAAGATTCCATGTTTGAGACGCAATGGGGATGCATGTTTGATTTCTCCAGAACTTTCCAGTAGAGTCTCTGCAACCTTGAATGTCAATGACTCATCTCAAAATCTAAGTTTTTTAGTCGGAATAAAACCAGGAAAAAGGTTTGTCTAACTGAAAATTGAAGCGTTACCACCCCATAAGTCCCAGTCTTTCCATATATACAACAAATGAAGTCTGATAAGTAATCAAGGACACTAAGGTCATGCTCGAAAACAATGACATAGTTATATGACCTGAGCAGTGACCAGACTACTTGTGCTACTTTAAGTCGTTGCTTTACATGAAGATAACTCGAGGGCTCATCAAACATATATGTTTCTACTTTTTGACTTGCAATTACTGCAATAGCAAACCCCTGCGATTCCCCTCTAGATAAAAAATTTGTTAAATGATTTTCAGTTTGAGTAATGTAGGATGGAATCAGAGCCTCCTTTTCCTTTTTCTTCACCTCCACCGCACAAATTACATTATTGAATGCTTCACAAATATTCTCCATTTTATTCATCAAAACTTCTGTAATTTCAGAAGAAGTCATTTCAGCCCCCGACTCCAATTTTTCTGCTATAGTCAGAAATAGCGGATACTCTTCAATCTGCAAATAATTGAAGGCAAGAGATTAAAATTGGGGGAAAGTGTAGAAGTTGAGGAGGATGTGAATGTCCATCCTTCGAGATTAGAATAGGGAGGATCAAGCATTTCCATGTGGTTGGTTGTAAACACAATGATACGCTCTTCTCTATAGGATGACCATAGTTCGTCTGTGAAATTGAGAAAACCAAAAAGAATAATTTTTCTCATGTTTTCATCTATCTCGGGTGGATTAAAAATAAAATATTTTAGATTTATAATCATAGATTTTTCTTTGGTTTGGGTGAGAAGCACACGAGCTTCGTATCAAGATTTAAGAGAACAAATTTATAATTTGTGTATATTTGAATGACGATCTCTTTGCGCAATTTTTTTATAAGAGGATCAAGATTTTGTGTTTGTATATTTGAGGATTGTGTCTGGACGCTGGAAAAAGAATCTAGCTAGGTCACTAAGAGCCTCCCTAAGGTTCCTCTTGGCACTAGCGTTGTCGCCAAAGCTCGACGTCATGAGCCAGTTATTATCCAAGGAGTCATGATCGCAATTCTACATACGAATATTAAGGAGGGAGAAATTTAGGTACTCATATTTTATCTATTCCTTTTAATTTAGTAAAAAAAAAAAGAAACGAATTAGAATTTCCAAATTTTAAGTGATATATAAATATAACCAAAAATTACATTGAGTAAATCTATACGCTTAGACATAAATTTGAAATGTGACAAAAGGAACATGAGTTTTATTGGTGGGAGGGCGTTCAAATTTAGGTTTGAAAATACGGTGGAGGTGGGTGGCTATAATGGCCACCTGCCATAGCAATAAGTTCCCCTCTCTTGCGTGCCGAACCAGCCGGGTCGCATCTGACATTCTCTTACTGCAAAAAGGATTTTCAAATCTTATGTCTCCCCTTCCTTATTTTACCTGCCCACTATTTTAATTGGCCTGGCCACGCATTAAAAGAATGGTTATAGATGAAGCTACAACTGAGAAGGGCGTGGAGCTGTTTTACTCGGCCCCGGCCGCGCGAGCAAGAAGGAAGGGAGACGAAGGAGCTACAGGCAAGGGACAAGACTGGTGGCTCGTTTAAACTGCTCCTGGCCGCGCGTGCTGCTGAAAGGGAGGTTGAAGGGGGTGGTTAGGCGGAGCTACAGACGCGAGGGGAGGAAAAGCTCATAGAGGTGAATCTGTTTCATATCAGAATATACATGATGCGGTTTCTTACAAAATGGTGTGAAAAACTATACACGCCTGTACCGATTGCATCTGTACAGCTATTTAGTTTAAGATTTCTATACTTACAAATGCCTTTCTTAAGCAGGGTCCTCAACAGCGACCAGCATAGTATGGCAGCAGCCCCCTTTTGAAGTGCTTAAGACAAGCGGGTTATCAACTACGTTGTTAACATGTTCAGAATCGAATGCATCCTCGAATTCGGGACTCGCCTACAAGATATTTCGATCAAAATCGATCAAGGGACAGAGAGGGCGTTAAGACCAGCAGTCTGTCCAACTATGTTGCTATCTGATCAGTATCGAATGCATCCACAACACGGGATTTACCTTCAAGGCGCATATTAAGGGACAGTGAGAGTGTTACGGGGCAGACCTGATGGAGTTTACTACATGACTCCTTATGGAGATTTACCAGTGATACAGTATTAGCTCGAGGAGGAACCTCATATAGGTGGATCTGTTCAAATCAGAATATTTATGAAACGTAATTTGTTTGCCATCATTTGAAATGGAAAGTGCATTGGATGCTTATACCTACGTAGGTTTGATTGCATGTATAATTCAATATTATTTCTTGGCTGTAGTTTTGATAATATACTTTGTTGAAGCAAATAAATATTAAAGGTATATTGTTATAAATAGAACTTAAAAATAGTAAACACATTAGTTGTAATATTACCTAGATATGAATTGTATTGAAAATATTAGTTCCCTTATTAAACATTGAGGAAATATGGGTATTTAACTCATTAAGCTTAGTATTTTTGCATTAAGATCTCCTTCTACACAATTTAATAAGCCTTGTATGGGAATTCAAGAAGGGTTGATTTCATTTCCTTTTACGATTGCTAAAAGTTTTACAATGGATTCTTATATGAAGATAAACATAGTAGATCTAGGACATAATTTACTTTATTGGCACAATGGAAATTAAATAAAACTTAATTCTATCCATCCACATTACAAGAAGAGAATATGCACTAATATTCTCACTTTTCAATACATCTCTTATAAACAACAAAATGGAATTTAAAGTATATATTCTTTTAAATTAAATTTCCCAACATTCCCAAGAGGGTTTTCAACAATCTTTCCATTAAGTTTTAAAGCAAGAACTACTAGCATTTCAACAAGATCAACTCATTCATTCAATACAGCCAAGTAAGAAGGAGAATAAATAGATTGTCTTTCTTCCTTTCAACATCTTGTTACAACACTTTCTACTTCATGTGGAAACAAATTTACAATAATGGAAGCTAAAATACAAAGCAATATTACATTTTTCCTCCACTCAAGGTGGGTAAAATACATGGTGGTTTCACATTGTCATCAACAAGGTTCCAATGCTCCAAATATCAACAAGGTGGCTCCTCCATAGTTTGCTTGATTCACAACAAAATAAGGGGAGAGGCAACGCTCTCCTCCCAACCAAAATACCCAATGGAGAAGAGAAGCCATCCTCTCCATTAGCCCCCGAGCCCCAACCACATCACAATGGGAGAAAATCCAACTCATGGCAACTACAAGCTTCCACATAACTAAACATAACATTTCACATTCATTCCATAATCCTTCAAAGACAAGATCAACAACACAAGAGAGAAAACAATCACAACAACAAGTCACAAGGCTTATCAAGAAAGCCATAAGAGTAAGACATATGGGGAGGCCACTTATGCCTCCCAATGGGAATGGGTGCCACCTAAAAGCCTCCAATGCAAAACACAATACCCCTAACAACTCTTATGCCTCCCTCAAGTACCCCTTATCCCTCCATTCACTCTTATGCCTCCCTCAACTCTTATGGCTCCCTCAAAGTAAAACAAGAAGAAAATGCAAGCATTTCTCTTACAAGGTGGGCACCCAACCCAAACTCCCTCCTCAAGAACATGATCTCTTATGCCTCCCTCAATTAAACTCCCCATAGTCTCCTCTCACTCCCAACTTAGGCATTCTACCCATTCCCAACAAGCATTTCAAACAACAACATTCAACACAACATAAATATACATTCACATAACAAAAGGAAACATAATGCAAACAAAGGTGAAGCTCCTACCTTTCCATGGTAGAGCTTGCTCCAAGTATGAAGTCTCAAATCCTCCAAAGATCAAGCAAGCATCCACAAGCTCCCACAAAATTCCCACAAGTATCAACAAGCTCCAAAATCCACAAACTCCTTCCAAATCCTCTCCTCTCCAAAATACACAAGACTAAAAATGAAACTTCCAACCCCCAAAACAAACAAGAGGATCAAATAAATAGAGAAAAGAGGAGGGATGATGTGGCTCCAAGTAGGATGCCACCTCCTTTTCCCTCCACTCCACATCATTTGGTCAACATCAAATTCCAATGCACCATTAATAAGTGGTTGAAAGAAAGGCAAGCACCTTACACACTCCAACTAAGCCCACTCCCTCAAAGGACAAAATTAAATTTTGAAAGAAAGTGCAATTAATATTTTACCCTTTTATCCCCCCAAAACACCTAAAAGACCCTAAATTTGGCCTTCCAACCCATAGGTAGGGTTGGCATGGGGTTTTAAGAGGTGTGGGACAAGTTTGACTTGTCCCACAAGCTTTGAAATTTGGCCTCCAAGGCCAAATTCGAGTTTCCCATGTGGGGTAGAGTGTGCTACACTCAAACTCAAACACACATCAATCCACACAAAATCCCAAGTAAATCAAATCCTAATAAATGAAACTCTTAGGTCACATCTTTTAATTAGTTTAGGACAATTTCAAATTAACTTAATTAACCCACTACAACCCATGGCTAACAAAGGGGTAAACTCCAATCCAAAGAATATGAATAATAACACAAGTAAAATTTCACTTACTAAGAGCAACACATACTAACATAATAAAAGGGAAAAATTAAAACAAAACAACACATGATCCCTAGGTCACAATTTTCCCTTTACCAGATAATTCTAACACACACACAATTACTTGTTGCCATGGTGACCTTAGTTGGATTCTTCTCGAATTCCGATGTGGTTGGTCTCCACTCCCCAATATTGTTGTGAATATAATATACCTGCAGAACAAAGAATACCTCCTTCGGCCTGTTGGCCGCATTAAAACATTCATGCCAAATATACAATATAATCTAAAATAAACGACACATGATTTACTATCATCTATGCAAGTACGATATCACTAACACTTTCTAGCACATTTCTATTCCATATTTCATTTATGTCAAAACGATCATCACATTAGTCCAATTATCAAGTTCTACTCAATATGATTAAACATATCACATGTCATAATTAAGATAAATAACCCTGTCAAAAGTATACAAATATCGTCATCAAATGTCCACCAGTAAACCATATGCATCATATAAAGATCAAATCAATAACAGTCCAATGTCTATGATATCTACTAGCATGCTAAATCAAGAAGCCATAATAAATCCATAGTGAAGTAATCAGTCTCGAAAACAACAAAACAAAATGAGGTCGAAGGGAAGTGGGCACTACATCCCCCTCCCCTTAGACTCGACTTCCTCCTGGAAGTCACTGGAAAAGGTGTGGAAACTGTCCTCGTAGCAAAGTAGCATCCTCCCAAGTAGCTGCAGTCTCATCATACCTGTCCCATTGGACCCGAACCTGATCAATCTCTCTACCGTGAAGGCCTAGGGTCCTGCGCTCTAAAATGCACATGGGCTCCACCATCACCTGCCCCTGATCCTGCACCTGCAATGCGGTCCAATCTAGCACATGAGAAGGATCAGAAATATATCTCCTAAGCACAGAAACGTGAAACACATCATGGACGCGAGATAAGCTAGGTGGCAATGCTAGACGATAGGCCAAGGGACCGAGGCGCTCCAAGATCTCAAAGGGACCCACAAACCTAGGAGCAAGCTTAGAACCTTTTCCATAATGGATAGGGCTCTTATGCGGTCTGACACGAAGAAACACCTTCGTGCCTACCTCAAAACTGCGATCTGTCCTATGCTGGTCTGCATACTTCTTCGTCTCATCCCCGCGCCTCCTGTAATCTCTGTCTGATCAAGGTAACCTGCTGCTCCATATCCTGTAATAATGCTGGCCCAAGAGAAACCCTGTCCTCAATCCTATCCCAACTAAGAGGTGTCCTGCACTCCCTACCATATAATGCCTGAAAAGGAGCCATGCCTATAGAACTCTGGAAACTATTATTGTAGGAAAACTCCACCAAATACAGATACTCCTCCCATCTCGACTGATGATCCATCACGTACATCCTGAGCATATCCTCCAAAATCTGATTCACCCTCTCTGTCTGTCCATCTATCTCAGGGTGATAAGCTGTGCTGAAATTAATCCTCATCCCGAGGGCATACTGCATGGTGGTCTAGAAATGGGAGGTGTACAAAGGTCGTCGGTCGCAAATGATCTTCCGCGGAATCCCATGTAATCTGACAATCTCATCAAGGTATACTCGTGCCACAACACTTGCTGTATAGGTGGTCTTCACTGGAGAAAAATGAGCTACCTTCGTCAATTTATCCACCGTGACCATGATGGCATCGTGATGGTATCTCGACGTAGGTAACCCAACGATGAAGTCCATGGAAATGGTGTCCCACTTCCACTCCGGTATGGCGTGAGGATAGAGAAGGCCAGTTGGATGCTGATGCTCGGCCTTCACCCTCTGGCACTCTAAACAAGCGTGACACAAACAAAGCCACGTCTCTCGAAGTCCTCTCCAAAAATACAACTATCTCAAGGTGGCGTGCATCTTCTTCACCCCGGGATGGGCTGAATAAGGTGCACGATGAGCCTCTGTCAAAATGTCATGTCTCAAGCCTCCATCTCTAGGAACATATATCCGACCTCTGTGTCTGAGAAGACCATCTGCCTCTAATGAAAATCCATCAAATCTCCCTCAAGGGGTCTCGAGACTCAATCCCGCTGGCTGCAAGGTAGAAACTATCCCGAGGAAGCTGCTGCAAGATCCTACTCCGCAAATCTATGCCCACTGAGGTGGCCATAGCCACATGTCTCCGCCTACTCAAGGCATCTGCAACCACATTCTCCTTCCCTTTCACATGCTCTATCTCCATGTCATACTCACAGAGTAACTCCATCCAACGCCCGCCGATTTGAGCGTTGAGATTGGGCTGCGTGAAGAGGTGGCGAAGACTCAAGTGATCTGTCCTGAGTGTAAATCTCGGCCAAGAAGAAAATGTCTCCACCGCACTAAGGCATGTACCACTGCTGCAAGCTCAAGGTCATGGGTCGGATAATTGAGCTCATAATCTTTGAGTTTGCGAGACTCAAAGGCAACTACTCTACCCTCCTGCATTAACACACCTCCAAGTCCTGCCAAGGAAGCATCTGTGCAAACGTAGAACTCACCCTGAGGATCCGGCACTGCAAGAATAGGTGCTCTCGTGAGGCATTCCTTCAGTGTACTGAAGGCCTGCTCACATCTATCTGACCATAAAAACTTCTTCCCTTTCCGCTGAAGAGAAGTGATAGGGTGTGCAATCCGAGAAAATCCGAACAAACCTTCTGTAATACCCTGCTAGACCCATGAAGCTACGCACCTCGGTCACACTAGTGGGTGCTGGCCAATCCATGATGGCTCGAATCTTGGAAGGATCGACTGCGATACCTTCCCTAGAAATGATGTGGCCCAAATACTGCACCTCAGGCTGAAAGAACGCACACTTCTCCAAGTTCCCGTAAAGGCGCTATTCGCGAAGACACTGAAGAACCTGGCGAAGGTGCTCCTCATGCTCCTCACGTGTGCGTGAGTAAATCAGAATGTCATCAAGGAAGATGAGCATGAAGTGATCAAGGAAGGTCCTGAATACCCCATTCATCAAACTCATAAACACTGTGGGGGCATTCGTCAAACCGAAAGGTACCACTGTGAACTCGTAGTGGCCATATCTCGTATACGGAATGCTGTCTTGTGAATATCTGTCTCCGCAATCCTGAGCTGATGGTACCCTAACTTAAGATCTATCTTAGAGAAAACTGTAGCCCCCTTCATCTGATCAAATAAATCATCAATGCGTGGAAGGGGGTAACGATTCTTGATCGTTACTTTATTCAGCTGACGGTAGTCAATACACAACCGAAGAGATCCATCCTTCTTCTTTACGAAGATCACTGGTGCACCCCAAGGGGATACACTAGGATGATTAGGCCTTTCTCCAGAAGGTCCTCAAGCTGCAACTTGAGCTCACATAACTCAGGAGTAGTCATCCGATAGGGTGCTCGTGAGATAGGCTCTGCGCCGGAACTAGATCTATATGGAAGTCGATCTCACGTGGGGGAGGTAACCCCGGTAGCTCCCCTGGGAACACATCAGAAAACTCTGACAAGATGGGATGGTCATCGAGGGAAGGTCCTCTCGACTCATCCTCTGATCTATCACTGACCGTAATAGCAAACAACTGACAACCCCATCGCGCACACCGCTTAAGCTGCATAGCGGAGATGGTGCGAATGGATACGGCCCTCCTAACTCCTGATATCACTGACTCTACTCCAAGATCATCTATGCAAGCAATAGTCTTATGGTAACAATCCACTCTAGCTCTGTGAGCGGACAACCAATCCATGCCTAAAATGATGCCATAAGATCCTAATGGAAGGATCCGAAGATCAGAAGTAGTGGTGAAGGGTCCCAAATCCACTACACACTCCTTAACTAAGGAGTCTACATAGAAATTTTGGCTCCAGAAGCCATCTCAACGTCCCAACTACGGCCCTGCCTAACTGCCACCAGCCTACAACGCTCTACTAAGGATGGTGCAATAAAAGAATCAGAAGAACCAGAATCAAATAATATAGAGGTGGAAATACCACCAATACTACCTGTCGTCTCAATCACATTACTCTGATGCTCAGCCTGGTGGTTCTCGACTGCTGCGTAGATCCGATGACTCCGTGCCATATCTCCAACAGTAGGCTCTGAGCTCTACGTCTTACCCTTGTTAGGGTTCTGTGGGCAATCTCTCCAATGATGTCCAACAACACCACAACCATAACAGCTGGTCCTCTCCAGTGGGAAGCAGCTCCAGCTGGTACTCTAGATGACTGAGATATAGATCCTGACGATCCGCTATGGACTGTTGAGGTCTCTGCTGATGAGCTCCTGCTGACTGAGCTCTCGGTGCACCCTGTGTCCTGATGGGACCCCTAGGAGGAGGCCCCATACTACGTCCTCTCTGCGCATCAAATCTCTGAGGAGGTCGGTAAGGTGGGCGGGTGCTTGCTGCTGCTGTTGTGGTGGCTTGAATGAAGCTTGCCCTGAACTCTATCCACCCCGTGGAGGAGGAACTGACCCCTTCGACCTACCATCCGCATCTCTGGATACGGCTCCGAACTCGTCTCTAGCCTGCTGTCGTCTTTCCCCGTGTCTCTCTCTCGCAATATAGGCCTTCTCCACGGCCTCTCGCTAATGTCGTGGGCGGTGAATGCACACTGCGCCACCTAAATCCAAGTTTAGGCCCTGGATGAACCCGTGAATCCATACTGCTCATCATCCCGCATATAGTCAACGTCTTTGGAGTAGGTCCAGAAATCGACTCTCATACTCGGCCATCATCATCGATGCCCGACGGAGGTCATGAAACTCGTCTATCCGCTGCCTGTATGAATCTCTAGGTAAATACCGCTCCTGAATCGCTCCTCAAACAGCTCCCATGTAATCGTCTCCGAGTCAACATGGAGCTTCTGCTCCTCGGTCCTCCACCAGACTCCTGCTCCATCCTTCAGAAGATGGATTGCAACACGAGCTTTCGTGTTGCTAGTACAAGGGCAGAGCTTGAAGCATCCGCTCAAGCTCACCAACCAGGCCTCTGCCTGAAAACCCCTGTATCACCCGAATAGTGAGATGGTCGTAGCTTCAGGATCTCCCTGATATGGTCTGCAGCTGACGTATGATGAATCCTAGGTCTATCTAAATGCTCCTCCTCTCGTCTGCAGGGCTCCGAGACTGTCCCTATGTCCTGAGATCCTGTCCCCATGTCCTCTCTGTGGTGACTCTGCCCTAGCCGACTCCACATGGAAGTTCTCTGCCCTGTGCTCCTCGCTATGTCGAGGGGATGCCTAGGCATCTACTGATGGCTCCAAACTATGTCTTGCAAGTCGTCCTCCCAAGGGCTCTCCGCGTATAGCGGCATTGACATCCTGGAGTGTCTGCAAGATCTGAGGTAGGATGGCTGCTACGGCCTGCTCTGGTGGTGGTATGTCTAGGTCTATATGAAGAGACCCCTCGCCCAATCCGCGCCCCCTGCACAGATCAAGGCGAGAGTTAGTTCATTGTTCTAGGTCTTGTGTCAGTTTTCTAAATTTGTTGTTTCCTATAATTATCAACATTGTGGTTTTATATATTAAAACAAAAAAAAAAGTCAACTCTGCACTAGGTTAAATGTTCATGTATCATGTTTTTCGTGTGCCCAAGGGTCCAAGCTTGAACCCCGGCTCTGATACCAAAATGTAACGCCGCAAAAAGACGACGCTCACGACGACGATGATGACGACGACGATGACGACGCGCCACAAACATACAACCCGAAAATGCGATAATTTTTTTTTTTTTAGTAAGAGGATCAAGATTTAAGAGAAAAATTTATAATTGTCATTGTATATTTGAAATCGGGTCTCTTTGCTATTGTGTGTGATAAATGACTGGAAAAAGATATCTAGCTAGGTATTTAAGAGCCTCCTAAGGTTCCTATTGCACATATAGCGTTGTCGCCAAAGCTTTACGTCATTTATTATCCAAAGAGTCATATTTTATTTTAATCATAACCAATATTAAAGGAGAAATTTAGGTACTCATCTTTTATCTATTCCTTTTAATTTAGTAAACAAAAAAGAAACGAATTAGAATTTCCAAATTTAATGATATATAAATATAATATAAAAATTATATGAGTAAATCTATACGCTTAGACATAAATTTGAAATGTGACAAAAGGAACATGAGTTTTATTGGTGGGAGGGTGTTCAAATTTAGGTTTGAAAATACGGTGGAGGTGATTTTATAATGCCATAGTTATAATAAGTTCCCCTCTATGCACTTTAATCTCAACCAGCCATGAGTCGCACTGACATTCTCTTACTATATGTCAAAAATCATTTTCAAATCTTATGTCTCCCCTTCCTTATTTTACTTGCCCTAACTAGTGCATTTTAATTTTTGGCCATGCATTAAAAAGAATGGTTATAGATGAAGCTACAAGTTGAAAAGGTTGGAGGTGGTTTTTGGGCTCCCCGCGTGAGCGAAGGAAGGGAGACGAAGGAGCTACCATTTTGTGGCTCTAGTTTAAAAGCTAAAAGCTGAGCCACATAACTTTATTTATTGCTGCTAGAAAGGAGGTTCAAGGGGGTGGTTAGGCGGAGTAATGGGCCATGCGAGGAGGATTTGTCTAGAGGTCCATGCGGTGATGTGATGGTTTCATTGATGACTAATGGAATGCATACATGTAAGGTGTGATGACTTTTAGAAAAATGGTGAAGCTATGTTGAACACAGCTGAGGTGAGGTCATCCTCAAATTCGAGTTATTTAGTTGAAGATTTCTATACTTCAAATGCCTTTCTTAAGCATGGTCCTCAAGAAAGGAAGGTGCAAATAGCAGCAAAACAAAGCGACCAAACAAAGTATTCAAGCGCTTAAGAAAGCGGGTTATCAACTATCAATTTTGTTATCATGTTCAAGAATCGAATGCATCCTCAATCTCGGATCTACCTCCTATTCGAGATATTTTTATCAAAATCAATTAAGGGAGAGAGGTCCCTTGGAATTTAAAATGGAAAATTTTTCTATAGGGTGTTTATTAAATATGTTGCATATGGTTTCCATATCGATGCAATCAACACGGAGTTCTACCCTCAAGCATATAAATTTTTTATCAAAATCGATTAAGGGACAGTACGAGAGTGTTACGGAACCTGATGGAGTTTACTACATGACTCCTTATGGAGATTTACCTTTGCAAATTAGTACAAAATTAGCTCGAGGAGGAGAACCTCATATAGGTGGATCTGTTTTCAAAAAGAATATTTATGAAACGTAATTTTTTGCCATTATTTGAAATGAAAAGTGCATTGGTTGCTTATACCTACGTAGGTTTGATTGCATGTATAACTCAATATTATTTCTTGGCTGTAGTTTTGATAATATACTTTGTTGAAACAAATAAATATTAATGGTATATTGTTATAATTAGAACTTAAAAATAGTAAATACATTAGTTGTAATATTACCTAGATATGAATTGTATTGAAAATACTAGTTTCCTTATTAAACATTGAGGAAATATGGGTATTTAACTCATTAAGCTTAGTATTTTGCATTAAGATCTCCTTCTACACAATTTAATAAGCCTTGTACGGGAATTCAAGAAGGGTTGATTTCATTTCCTTTTACGATTGCAAAAAGTTTTACAATGGATTCTTATATGAAGATAAACATAGTAGAGCTAGGACATAATTTACTTTATTGGCACAATGGAAATTAAATAAAACTTAATTCTATCCATCCACACTACAAGAAGAGAATATGCACTAATATTCTCACTTTTCAATACATCTCCTTGTAAACAACAAAATGGAATTTAAAGTATATATTCTTTTAAATTAAATTTCCCAACATTCCCCAAGAGGGTTTTCAACAATCTTTCCATTAAGTTTTAAAGCAAGAACTACTAGCATTTCAACAAGATCAACTCATTCATAAGAGGTTCCAAGCCAAGTAAGAAGGAGAATAAATAGATTGTCTTCCTTTCAACATCTTGTTACAACACTTTCTACTTTATGTGGAAACAAATTTACAATAATGGAAACTAAAATACAAAGCAATATTACATTTTTCCTCCACTCAAGGTGGGTAAAATACATGGTGGTTTCACATTGTCATCAACAAGGTTCCAATGCTCCAAATATCAACAAGGTGGCTCCTCCATAGTTTGCTTGATTCACAACAAAATAAGGGGAGAGGCAACGCTCTCCTCCCAACAAAATACCCAATGGAGAAGAGAAGCCATCCTCTCCATTAGCCCCGAGCCCCAACCACATCACAATGGGAGAAAATCCAACTCATGGCAACTACTAGCTTCCACATAACTAAACATAACATTTCACATTCATTCCATAATCCTTCAAAACAAGATCAACAACACAACAAGAGGGAAAACAATCACAACAACAAGTCACAAGGCTTATCAAGAAAGCCACAAGAGTAAGACATATGGGGAGGCCACTTATGCCTCCCAATGGGAATGGGTGCCACCTAAAAGCCTCCAATGCAAAACACAATACCCCTAACAACTCTTATGCCTCCCTCAAGTACCCCTTATCCCTCCATTCACTCTTATGCCTCCCTCAACTCTTATGGCTCCCTCAAAGTAAAACAAGAAGAAAATGCAAGCATTTCTCTTACAAGGTGGGCACCCAACCCAAACTCCCTCCTCAAGAACATGATCTCTTATGCCTCCCTCAATTAAACTCCCCATAGTCTCCTCTCACTCCCAACTTAGGCATTCTACCCATTCCCAACAAGCATTTCAAACAACAACATTCAACACAACATAAATATACATTCACATAACAAAAAGGAAACATAATGCAAACAAAGGTGAAGCTCCTACCTTTCCATGGTAGAGCTTGCTCCAAGTATGAAGTCTCAAATCCCTCCAAAGATCAAGCAAGCATCCACAAGCTCCCACAAAATTCCCACAAGTATCAACAAGCTCCAAAATCCACAAACTCCTTCCAAATCCTCTCCTCTCCAAAATACACAAGACTAAAAATGAAACTTCCAACCCCCAAAACAAACAAGAGGATCAAATAAATAGAGAAAAGAGAGGGAGGGATGATGTGGCTCCAAGTAGGATGCCACCTCCTTTTCCCTCCACTCCACATCATTTGGTCAACATCAAATTCCAATGCACCATTAATAAGTGGTTGAAAGAAAGGCAAGCACCTTACACACTCCAACTAAGCCCACTCCCTCAAAGGACAAAATTAAATTTTGAAAGAAAGTGCAATTAATATTTTTACCCTTTTATCCCCCCAAAACACCTAAAAGACCCTAAATTTGGCCTTCCAACCCATAGGTAGGGTTGGCATGGGGTTTTAAGAGGTGTGGGACAAGTTTGACTTGTCCCACAAGCTTTGAAATTTGGCCTCCAAGGCAAAATTCGAGTTTCCCATGTGGGGTAGAGTGTGCTACACTCAAACTCAAACACACATCAATCCACACAAAATCCCAAGTAAATCAAATCCTAATAAATGAACTCTCTTAGGTCACATCTTTTAATTAGTTTAGGACAATTTCAAATTAACTTAATTAACCCACTACAACCCATGGCTAACAAAGGGGTAAACTCCAATCCAAAGAATATGAATAATAACACAAGTAAAATTTCACTTACTAAGAGCAACACATACTAACATAATAAAAGGGAAAAATTAAAACAAAACAACACATGATCCCTAGGTCACAATTTTCCCTTTACCAGATAATTCTAACACACACACAATTACTTGTTGCCATGGTGACCTTAGCTGGATTCTTCTCGAATTCCGATGTGGTTGGTCTCCACTCCCCAATATTGTTGTGAATATAATATACCTGCAGAACAGAGAATACCTCCTTCGGCCTGTTGGCCGCATTAAAACATTCATGCCAAATATACAATATAATCTAAAATAAACGACACATGATTTACTATCATCTATGCAAGTACGATATCACTAACACTTTCTAGCACATTTCTATTCCACATTTCATTTATGTCAAAACGATCATCACATTAGTCAAATTATCAAGTTCTACTCAATATGATTAAATATATCACATGTCATAATTAAGATAAATAACCCTGTCAAAAGTATACAAATATCGTCATCAAATGTCCACCAAGAAACCATATGCATCATATAAAATCAATAATACCAATGTCTATGATATCTACTAACAATCCAAACCACCTAACATGCTGCTCCTGCTTGCTACATACTTTGCTTTTGTTGAATATAGTGTGACTATGGGTTGCTTCTTCGATGCCCATGAAACTATGCCTATTCCAAAGTGAAAAGCATAGCCTCGAAGTGCTATTTCTCAAAATCTTTTTTCCATCTTGCCAATGTGAATCTTTTGGAGATTCCATGAACCTTGAGATGAGGCTCACACCATACATAATATCCAACCTTGTGGCCATCAAATACATGAGACTTCCAACTAGTCTTTTGAACAATGTTGGATCTACAAATGATCCACTATCATCTATTCTTAACTTCAAACCTACTACAACTGGTGTTGGCACTCACTTGCAATTCAACATGTTAAATCTCTTCAAAACATCATTATCATACCTGTTAGGAAATATTTATTTAGTGCTCCATTAATATTTATGATTGAATATTTACTTAGAGGTAAATATATATGGGTGATGTAAATGTTAATGTGAGTTGTTTGATAAACAACTCATATAACAATATTAGTTTGGGTGAGTTTTAATAACTCACGTATATAGGTGTTGAGAGAGAGATTTGTGGGAGTGTTGTTGAACAACCTCCTTGTTTTTAGGAATGCATATTCCTATATATGTGTAATCCGAATCAATTGATCACTAAGAGAATTATTATTGTGTTATTTTGCTGTGATAGACTGAATCTTGCTCAATATTTGGTATCAGAGTGATTGAAATTCCTATGCCTGTACGATGAGAGTCATTTTTTGTTTAATGTAGAAGATTTCAATTTCACGTGAGCAGTCTCATTGACAGATCCAAAGATAACCTTTGGCAAAGCGCGAATAGTCAACCGATCTACATTTTCACAAAGTTTCTGATCTAAATATGCTTAGCTTGGTCGACCATCCTGCATCATCAGATAAGGTTTGGCGCTCCTTTTTTTGTGTTTTGTTCAAATTTTTGCACTGAACTATCTCTGGCGACTCCATAGTTTGCTCCAAATTTGACCTTCTCTTTGTGCATTGAATGATTCTTGGTGCGACCTGAATTCATATCTCCTTGCATGCATTTTTATTATATTAATTTCTATCTCAAAGAGTGAGCAACAAGTTATTCTTTGCTTGGATCGATTACTAAACAGATTGCTCAGTGGTATACATAATTAGTTGTTGACATTGAATACGCACAAGATTCAATGGATTACCATCGGTGGACGAGTTTTTTTTAGCATTGGAGAATTATTATATCATGTGAACAAGCTGGATTGGCTCTGATGGAAGCCTCAGGTGATCACAAAGGTATTATCAGGTTTTAAATCAGTATAGTCATTTTGTTACAGCCATCTCAGTCCAAAACAAGAAATCCGTTTGTGTTATTTTATAACTGAGGAGGACGACTGTCAGAGACTTGCCACTCAACATTCATGCAACTGGACAGATCTGATTTACACTATTCATTCCAAGCACCGTAGACTCAACTATTGGACTCTCCAAACACTATACACGTGGATCCTTTTGGCATGCAAGTTGCCCACTTGTAAGCATGGTTAGATCATGGACGTGAATGCTTGCTTATCCTTCCAGCTCAAGCTCACAAATATGCATGGGATTCTAATAAAAAGGTGCGGTTTCTTTTGAATTACAAAAGCCACAGATCTTAGAATAAGATTATTTGTAATTTATTAGTCAAGGGATTAAATCTCGTAGTGTGTCAATAGTAGTGGGTGGTCTATAATTTGTAATCATGTGTCTTTTAGTTTAATTTGTGTATCAAAATATTTAAATATAGAAAGTAATTAAATATTACTTTCTGAGTTTAAGTCTTTAGTAAATATCCATGTAAAATTTAAAAAGTAATTTGTTTTTATTACTTTTTAAATATAGTGTAAATTGGGAGCAATATCGGTTGAAGCCGACTCCCCTAAGAGTGCATTTTCGGTTGAAACCGACGCTCTAAGATATAATGGACATTCCACTAGAAAAATTCAATGGTCTCAATTTTCACACATGGAAAGTCAAGATCCAGATGCAGTTGATGAACAAAAATATTTGGAGTCCTCCCTCCCCCTTATAATAACATCATCCTCGATGTGACACTACACCAAATCTCAAAGGGTACGATGTAAGAAAGTCAATAATGAAACATGTTGTTTGACAAAACAACTTATTGGTACAAAGTGACCACAAGGAAGCAAACTAAATTTGAAAATATCTTAAATTTCAATGTTCTCTCGAAGATTGGTAGTTTTCCATTTACACTATTGCTTAGTACTTTCCTTTAAATTATTTATTAGTCTCATCTCTTAGTATTTCATGGTTTAAGAATTTATTTTCTTATATTTGTAGGTTCTCAATAGAACTAACATCATAATACCACATTAGGGATAAACACAACACTAACGGTTCAATTTAAGATTATAAAGGGTTCTCTTTAGATGCGTAACTTGCTTTGCTCTAGGCCATTTGGCGTAACTAATCACAAATGGTTAAAAACATTTAAAGAAAGTGTCTCTGGTGGAATGATTTTAAACTAGATAATCTTATTATCTATGCACTTGAGGACAATGACTCGTAGAAAATGTTGCGGCTAGTCTTTTTGGATTATTAGGAGGTGAAGTTGAGTGAGGATGGTCCTTCCCCCACTAGTTTGGCTAAGATGAATCATATGGTGGGCTTGAATGTGGACCATTCAACACGCTTCGAGCCCCAATATTAATCAAAATACTAAAATAGTGGAGGTTTTGAAATTTGGTTACTTGTCCACCCAGATGAGATTATAGATCCTAACAAGGATGATAGTTGGTGGTGGTGAAAAAAAAAGAAAGGAAAGACTGGATGCTCTCCTTCTAAGATGAGCCTTAGATCTCAAAAAGGTTTGTACCTTGGGAGTTAGGCTTGCTCCCTAGGGAAGGCCAAGTCTCCTTGACTTTCCTATTTTGGGTCCCTTCCTTCTTTTGGTGCTTCCTTTTTTTTGGGGTTTGGTTTTTTGTTTGTTTCTTCTGAGGCTAGGTTGGGACTTGTTTCTCTATTGTTTCTCCTTTGGGATTTGATGCTTATCCTTTCGTTTGTATAGGGTTCCTGATCCCTTTAAAATTTGTTTTTACCCTATCTAATAAAAAAACACAAATGGTTCACAAGATATATTTCTACATACTTCCATGATTTTATCACATCACAAGAACTCAACTAACCCATGTGAGTAACACAGATATCTCTCACAACATAGTACTTATCACACATGCTCCTGACACAAAGGTACTTGTAACATAAGTAGACTAAAACAACATGGAATTCCCAACATGTACACATACATGGGTTTCATGCAACTCAAAACTATAACTATAGTTATGTAGGGTAAAGATAGAAATAACATCACCAAAACATAAACTAGTATTACAAGAGGACACCAAAATAAGTATACAACCTCCACACATCACAAGACATCACGAAAAATATGCATATATCTCCCAAAGCATCACAAAACAACTCCGTCTACCTCCTAAATCATCAATCACACCTACACAAATCTCTTATGTCTCTCTAAAGTCTTTTATGCATCCCTCAAGTCTTTTATGTCTCACTCATGTATCTTATGCCTCCTCAAGTAAATAGAAATAAAGATAAATTTTCCTTTTTGATCCCAAAAAGAGGTTATTCACCCTATGGCCATAGGCACATAGAGTCTAGATACCTCTAACCCAAGTGCCATAATAACTCACGGTTTGAAAATCCGCTAGTTATTTGTAACTCCTGTGGCATATCCCCACACAACGAATCGATCCATAGGTTCCACCACCCATGGTGAATCCCATGATCCTATTCTAACACATTACAACATTAGAATCAGCATAAAATTCCATTTCAAATGTCATGTGGCAAAAAAATTCAAGCCTTAGGCTAGGTATAAACATTTTAAACTTGATACGTAAAATTAAAACTAAGAAAATGAAATGGATAATTAGCCATGATTAGTGTTATCTCTCGAATCACATCACCCTATGGTTTTCACAAGTGTATGTGCTTGAGCTCACAGTGTGATTGTATAACATGGGTACTATCTCCAAGTTGTGAGACATCGTGCTCATTCCATAAAGTCAAATTCCATGAAAATCAGAGCTCGGGTCAAATGTTATGGCCATTTGAAGTTCGGGGTCTATGATTTGTTGTTTCCTTTGTATGCGGCTATTTTGGATTTTTGGAGAGCTCATGTCCCAACCTCCCATGGATTATTTGGGCCTCCTTCCTCCACATTTTCTGATTCCTTTTGACTATGGTCATTTCGAGTTTGGATGTCCCATGTGTCCCTTCATTGACCGGGAATTCAGGGGACATTGACCTTGCATTCACTACATCTCCTTTGTAATCAAACTTTTCTTCATTTTGGAGCCCATGCATCCCAACGTCCCAACTGCCCCATAGATTGTGTAGGAAAAATTTATCCAATTTTTCATATTTTCCTTTGGGTGCGGCAATTTTGGCTTTTCGGATCCTAGCTGTCTCGATGTCCCGCAAATCGCATGGGATGAATTTTTCTCGACTTTGTGGATTTGAACTAGATTTCAGTCATTTCAAATTTTTAGGTCCCAACTGTCCCTATTGAACTTGTGTAGCCTGGGACACAAACTTCCGCATTTTCCACAATACACTATCTGAAGCCATTTTTAGATTTTCTCAAATTTTTCTAGCTTCTTAGATTTTTCCTTGAATATAGAAGTTAGATAAGAGCCAAAGGGACCTCAAAAACTTGATTATGGGCCTTAGACCAATTCTACTCACCAAGCCTGTAGAAATGATGTAGGTTATCCAAAATTACTTTGAGGGATGAATTTTAGATAATGAAGATAGTGCAAAAAAATCGGCATGTTAGTGCAACAAGCAAATAAATTCCCAAAATATAAGAGCATGTCAATCAAGAAAATTTTCGTTCTAGAAGAAAAGGGATAGTGTTCAATTTACAAATAAAATACATGTAGATAAATAGAACATCATAATAATTATGTGGCCTTATATGGCCACCAAAGGAGTACACAATGAGTTGTTGGCACTCCAAAATCAAGCCTCATCTCATAAAATAACATATCAAATAATACAACGATAATTTTATTTATTTATTTTTTGATTTATATTCATTTCTCACTACACAACACCACAAGGATTCCAAGTAGAGAAACTCAATAACACAAAAGACACTTACATAAGTCATCGACTCACATAGACACATGACAACACCATATACATGTTGATGCAACACTTTTCCAAATGAACGAATGTTATAAATGACCTAACCACAAGAAAGGAACTCAAGGATTGGCAATCCCATAACACATCATTACCATGATTACATCTTTATTATGGTTAACACTCCAAGAACATTTTTATGCAAGGAAAATTTTATTATTTTTCCTCCTATAGATTCTTAAATTCATTTCACATTCAACTTACAGGTCAACCATTAATGTTGTCTCTTTATCTCTTATGAAAATCTCCATAAATTACATAATTATTTGGTATATTTCAAATTTCATACAAATTTCTTAACTGTCTCATTCTTATGTTAAGAATATGCTTCTCAAATGTTTATTCAAATTTTAAATTTTATCCTTACTACACAAGTGAATCTTGCGTGATGTCGTAAAGAAAAATTAGGATTTAAGGGATATTTAGATTCAAGATATCTTTCTCTCATAAACATTCTTTGATCATGACATCTTTATTTCCTCCGAAATGGAAAAATGGGCACAAAAACTTGCGCGAACTACAAAAATGGGAAAGAAAAGTCCGCTAAAAATAAAGTGATCCACACCACCCGAAGATGATGCACAACAAAATATAAAAACCCAATGTGGATCTCAAAAAAAAATTATGGTTTTTCCACCTTCAGGATCCAATCAAAGGCTCTATTTTCCATAAAATGCACGCAACAACAAAACACAAACAAATATCGAATATATGAATATATAAAAAAATGTTTGCAAAATGAAACTTATAGTTGGATGTCAACAAAAATATCTTGATCTCTAATACCATAAAAGGAATGATAAATAGATCCTACCAATACAAGAACTCAGATGCTAATCAAACAACATGATCAATAAGATGAATGTAATTTTCTAGGATAATTTTACATAAACCTTTGTAAAAAAAAAAAGAAACAATATCATATATTATTAGGGAACTCAATAAAATACAATGAGAATGGGTCTTTCTTATATAAGCAAGGAATATCAATATAAGAACCGGTCAAGGTCATAGATAAAGCCATAATTCAAGGAAAGTACTATTCATCAAATAATTAATCAAGTCCATAGATTTAGTAAAGAACTAGTCATCAAGGATTTAGTCAATACCATAGATCAAGGAAATAATTATACCTAACAACTAGATAATATCACCTAATATTTAAATAAAATTAAATAAATATCAACACACATAAGTAGGTGCGGATAAATACAAAAAGGTAAATAAAGTACCTAGGTGAACATGAGCTAAGGTAAATACCTACTTATGGGAAACTAACCTTTAAAATAATGTAAAACCCTCTTGGCCTAACATATGTGTATAGTGAAGGGTGTTAGGTGGAAAATATTACCAACTAATCTTGAAAGTCACCTTTAGCAGTTAGGATTATTAATGAAGTTAGTATTTAACACTTGTTGTACCCTCCTATCATTCTAGTGACATTAGTTCCAAAATGCTATCGTCATAGCTAGACTTATTTTACTACTCCTAAGAAAATTCTTCAAAGAATCATTTCTATAACTTAAGATTCCTTGTTCGAAGCAACGACTATGCGGTGTAACCTTATCATATATGGGGTAAGTAGAACTAACACTTCCTTAGTATCCTAGTGGACCACCAAAGTCTCACGAAGTTAGACCTAGGATTAACTTCATCATCAAATGAACTCTTCGTGGGATCCAGATGACACAAATGGAGATAGTGAAATAGTTTTACTATGCATTAAAATCTTGTTAATGATCTCTTTAGTTCCTCACAAATAAATGAGTCACCTTGGCTAGTAGCAACTTTTCACCTTTTTTCCTTTATGAAGATTTAATGGGATAAACATGTTTTCACACCTTAAACTAATCTATAGTTGAGCGTAGATATCTGAGTGATATTGGAATTAAACTCATCTTATGCCCATTATGAGGTTAACTTTTGGGCGGAAATTGTAACTAGCTCTTAGCAAACAAAAATGTTTTTTTAAAAAGAAATTGACTTAAGAGAAGAGGAAATTTAAAACTTGATCCCTTAATCCCTAGCCAAGTCCTTTCATGACATTAAGAATAAAATAAATGTCCCATGCGGGATCATGAAATACAGAAACATGAGCTCTTACTTGGAACACAAACCACTTGTGATTCGTGCATAGTTATAATGCTTCCAATCATGTACTTCTTCAAGATGTTAGGCAAGTACTTTCGTAACTCTTTTTTTTGTAAAGTGATGCCAATAAGAGACCTAAGAAACAATGTAAACATGGTGAAAAAAAGAGCAAATGTGATAATGGTTTAGGAACAAAATTACACTTGAAGTCTTTATAGCTGATTTAAGCATTGACTTTTTGTTAAGAATGAATACAAATTGTTCATGGTGGGATCAGACATTTGAGCCAACATAGAGTCCATTAAAAAAATATATTATGAGGTGTAAATGCTAAATTGACTCAAACTAACTTTGGAGCTAAAACAACTATAGTATGAGAATAAACATGCTTTTATAGAGGGAAGTTTAAGGAAAGGGGTAACTTGAACCTTCATCTCCTTTTAATCATAAGATTATCCCTATCAACTTAATGTTCATTCCCTTGCGTAATGGGGGTAAAATTAAATGTCAACTAAACAAATTTTGAGAAATAAACCTTTAACATAAGAATGAAATTTAGGAGTATCTTAGTTGTTTAAAATGAATTTATTTAACAATTGAGATTTGGATAACTAATGGAATTGGAGAAAGGAATCAACTCGCACATTCTCTATTAAAGACTAATTCTCTACAAAATAAAACAATTGAAGTTTGAAAAATAGAAAATTTTAAACCGTATGTGTCTAATTCTCTTTAAAACTATACGGTTATATGATGGAAATATAAATGTAATGAATATTTAAACTATGAAAATTCCATGTCATGGAGTATGCCTATCATGTGTTTCTTCTTGTAATTGGGTCATTGTCTAGGCTTACGTCATTTGAGTAAGACATTGATGTGTACCCTATGTTATCCTATTGTGTGAATTTGTTCATGTTTATATAAGTGTCTTATGTGATGTTGAGTTTCTTTACTTGGAGCCCTTGTGGTGTTGTGTAGCAAGAAATTAAAGACAAAAAAATATTCGATAATTTTACTGCTTGTATTTATGTGTCATTTTTGTTGGCCTCTCAATCGTGGAAGATGATGAAATGCATATTGAGATGAAATTTGTTCCCTTCCCACATATCTTGGATCTTTTTCATGGTTTTAAAATATTGAAAATCATGAATACAACCTAATTTCATTAAATGTGTAAGTTAGAAAATTATGGAATAATTTTATTTTTTAAATGTTCACAACAAAATTTTAGAGTCCATTACAGAAATTATCAAATCACCTTACAAAACACTAAGAGAGAGAAAGTTATCCCGAGCACAATAAAATTTCCCTTAGGTGATAATCTAACTATTTAAAATTAGATTAACACTAAGCCAAACAATTCTTGATTAAACTCAAGAGGGTAAGAAGAGCCAAAACAATTAAATACCCTAGGTGTTTAATTCTACAAGGTTTCAACAATTAACAAGGTCTAACATTAGGGGGAGAATACACATTTAAACTAATAGGGTAAATTCTCACTTACCCACTCCCAGAACTCTCTTAAAAGATTCAACCTGATTTTTCTTATATTTAATCACACTCAAAACTTCCTGAAAACATTCCCATTAGATAGAAATTTCCTCACCTTTCCTAGTGATATAAAGAAGTCCTTCTAACTCTTCATATTTCTCAAGTTATGGGCCGCGGGCCTTGGGGTGAAAATTTTCCCCAAGAGCGGCCTGTGGGCCTGGGGAGGAAAATTTTCCCTAACTTCGGGCATGGGCTTCAAGAGAGAGATATTTTTCCTTGGCACTTTTGGGTGAAAAGTGCATTTGACTTCCACGTGACCCATAAGTCCGTGGTGGGGCTTCACACCTAAGAAGATGAAATTTTGAACTTGGTCTCCACTAATGACACGTGTCCAAAATCCTAGCCTCGGTGGGATGGTCGGGTCGCCGGAGATAAGATGGAAAATTTGACTTTTAGTTTAGAGGGGTGAAAAGGGGAAATTTGGTCTGCTCCTTCGGCCGAAGCGCAGAGCCGCCACGTGGTAGTCAACTATTAGCTTAAAGGGTCGGTGGACCGACAGGGAAGTTCCAGAAATTTTGACTTTTATCTTAAAGAGCGCAAAGGTGAAAAACTACCCGAGCCTCCACCGACGTCACATGATACCACGTGTCAGACCCTCATTGGCTGCGGATCGTCGGGCCATTGGGAGGACATAAGAAAATTTGACTTTTGAAGCGCAGGGTTTCAAAACACTCCGCTCTTCCACCGACGTCTAAGGAAGCCACGTGGCAGTCCCTCATTGGGCGAGGGTGGTGGGGCCATGGAGGAAAAATGCCAAATAATTTTTTTGGACTTAGATCATTTTATTCATTTAAATTTGAGATTAGATTATTTTGAGCCCGAAATGAAGTAAAAACTTTAGAAGGCCATAAATTTTGATAGGGAACTCAGTTTTTGGCAAACGAGGACTTTCGGAAATCTCTCAACGTCCTCTTTGCACATAAAACCTTAAGAATTTGATTTTGATAAAGTTTAAAGGGTCAATTTTGAGAAAACGTCTTTCTTGTCACTTAAAAGTGAACTGGTATTGTTAACTTATCAATTTTGTTCAAATTTTTCATTAATTATTTTTCATCTTGCCAAACAAGCATGAAGGATTTCACTTGGAAGGTTTTAGGATAGATTGCAAGATTAAATTTCTTGATTGATTTGCATTCAAAAATTACCAATGTTCACACAATAGAGAAGACCTGTAATTTCACCTTTACTTGATTTGAAGGGTTCTTTAAAAATTTCTTGAGTGTTTTAGTTTAGTTTGGGGATCATTTTGATCTCATTAAGTCCAATTGAATATTTCATTTATCTCTTATAGATTTGCAGGGTTTTTTTGGACATTTGATAAAAAGGAATCTGCAAAGTATACGGTGAAGTAGAAATGAAGTTTGTACATTTCAAGAACAGAGATTAAACTATCTCTTTTGCCATGCAATGAAAACATTGAATTTATTCCATGCTAGTTTTAAATAGTTTTCTTTCCTTCAATCAAAAGATAAAGACAAGAATGCAACTTCTATATATATATATATTTATATTTAAACATTTCAAATGAGACAGAGCAGTGCAATATTTCATCATACGTGCTTCCTTTTCACTTTTACAACAGAGATTTCCTATTATATATCAAGCACAAGATTTCTAATGGAAATAATATCGTATGAACAAGGAAAACACTTCTATTAATTCAAAGGAATCTCTTACAACTTCTTTCCCATTTATTTTCAAAATACAACATACCAAAAGCATATCTTTCATTTTCTGTTCACATAACTGAATGCTAGATATATTCTTCCATAATCAATTACAACTTTCATAGCTAAAACAATAGTAGTCTTTCCAACACAATAATATACAAGATCATTCACTTCAAGTGAAAAAGGGTTACAATAAGAATAATCTCAACAAGGACTGTCAAACTTGTCTTTTTCCATTCCATTTCAAAAGACAGACATACAAATCTTCTTTTCCTTTCTTAGAATAAAATTACGGAGTATGTCCTTTCACATTCAAATAGAATTTTATTTCCAAAATAGAATACTATCCAATACCAATAATATTACAAGTCATCCACTTGAAGTGGGAAATGGTTTTACAAAAATAAGTTTCACGAAGGACAACCAAACTTGTCTTCTTTCACAGCTCCAAAACAACAGTATGAATTTCCATCATTCTCCAATTTGATCACAATAGAACAGGGGGAAAGGAAACGCTCTCCACCCAACAAAGACATCCAATGAAAAGGAGAAGCCATCCTTCTTCATTGGCCCCGAGCCCCAACCATATTGCAATTAGAAATGTTTTTCAACACATGGCAACAATAGGCTTCCACAACACAAGACAAATTTCTCATTCAAAACATAGTCCAAAACAAAATGCAGTTTACAACCACATTAAAACATAACAAACAAAACTTCAGGATTCACCATGCAAGCCAAAGGAGCAAGAAACTATGGGGGATGCTGCTTATGCCTCCCAAAGGGGAAATGGGTATCACCACTGAGAACAAACCCCAATATATATATATATATATATATATATATATATATATATATATATATATATCATTTCAAATCCCTGACATGCCCTTATGCCTCCCCAAGTACCCCTTATTCCTCACATTTCCTTATGCCTCCCCAACCTCTTATGGCACCCCATAATGAGTAAAGAAATGCAAGCTATTTCTTTGTAAGGTGGACCCCAAATCCCAACTCCCTCCACACTTATACCTCCCCAAAACACTTATGCCTCCCACAGAAATGCCCCATAGTCTTCTCCTACACCATCCCTAGGCCATCTACCCCAAACAACCCACACACATGCCAAAACATTCACAACAATAACATTTGCACAAATAAAAGAAGAGAATTTCAAGAGCCAAGCTCTTACCTCTCCATAATGGAGTTTGTTCCAAGTTCAAACAAAAAGCTTTCCAATGCAAAACAACCAAGATCAATGAAACACAGGCCTGTAAAAGCCTACAAACTCTCTCCAAAAGCAAGGGCTCCAAACAACAAAAGAATTCACCCCAAAAGAAGTATCCAAAAGTGAAGCAACCAAAAGAGTGTAACCCCAAAACAAGAAAATGAATTTGAATATATAGAAGGGGGAAGAGAGGAGGATGAGGTGGATCTATGTAGGATGCCACATCACACATCCTCAGCTCCAACTCACAAGTCAACTTCAATCTCCAAGGCACAATAAATAAGTAGGTGAATAATATGACAATTTTACTTACACACTCAAATCCAAGCCCATACCCCAAAGGACTGAAATTAATAACATGTAAGAAAGTGCAATTAAAACATTCAGCTTGACTTACAAAAATGCACAAAGAAGGTCTAAATTTAGACTCTCCAACCATAGGTAAGGTTGGTATGCAAATTTAAGAGGTATGGGACAAGTTTAACTTGTCCCACAAGCCTCCAAAATCAGTCTCAGGAAAATTTTGAATTCCAAAGAAGATGAAGTGTTTCATACTCCAAATTTTACTTACATATCTCTTACACATCACTTACACATTGCTTACACATACCTTACAACATTTAATACAAGAGTCAACCACTCCAATAATTACTTTCTTATGACCCAATTTAATTAATTTATTTTAACAATATGATTACTCACATTATATACCACAATTTATTTAAATAAAAGGGGTAAACACATCACTTAATAAACACATACAACATCAATAACAAGAAACCAAATAAATAAATACACATAACCCTTGGTCACATTTAAAGGTGATCCCCCCCATGGGAATCCCTAACACAATCAAACACACACAAACAAATACAAGTTGCCATGGTGACCTTGTTGAATTCATCTAGAATTCCAATGTGGTTGGTCTCAATCCCCGATGTTTGTTGTGATATTTTAAACCTGCAAAATACAAATACCTCCTTCGGCCTCGTGGCCATATTAGAACATCCAAAATGAATATAAATATAATCCCAAAATCATCCATATATATGAATCACAACAACATCAAGGCAACTAACAATATCATTTGCAATTTTATCAACCACTATATGGTCATCAAATTTAATTCAATTTTCTAGGTCTACTCATTATATCCAATATCACATGTCGAATAACATTCATAAATATAATCATGTCAAACAAGTATATCATTATCAATATATAAAATTTTTCCAATAATCATCATGCACCATATATGAATCAAAGTCAACAATCATCCATGATCTAACATCTAACATCATACTAAATCAGAATCATAACAATGTCCCTAATATAGTCATTAGTGTAATAATCAATATCAAAAAGGTGTCGAAGGGAAGTGGGCACTACATCCCCCTCCCCTTAGACTTGACTTCCTCCTGGAAGTCACTAGAAAGAGAGATAGGAATGAATGCAACAAAAAAAGGATCACTCCCATTATGGGATTGCTTGCTTCAAACAAGTGTGGGTCTATAGAACCCAAGCTTGGTCCAATGCAATTCAACAAGAAGAAGGAGATTGTAAGGGATGAGTTCTAAACTTTTTGCAAGCAAGGCTATGAACATTTAAATCTAGAGAGTAACTTTACGCTATCAACCAAGATACAAAACATAACAATATAACATGAAGAGTTCAAAAGAGTCTTAAGAGTAACTGTTATCCATATTTCACCCCGGGCCAAATATAGGATCACTCACATGACCCCACATAGAAAGAACCTAAGAAAACTCATTTAGATATGTAAATAGGTCATAGAGGGACTCAACAATGGAATATAGGGGAGAAAAGAAGGGGTGATGCCGTAGAGGAACTAAAAACAAGAAGGGAAGAAAACGGTGAAGATCAAAGTCCCGGGCTCGAGATTCATTGAAAAGGGTCCAAAATCGACTAAGTATGGGGGAGGCAATGGAAATAACCACATGTCCTAACAATGCACTTCTCCAAAGATGAATCCAAAAAAGGAAGCCCAAATGAGTGCCAAGCTGTCACGTGGCCCTGGTAGGTGAAAATGGAGAAATGTCTTCAGGCCTTTAATGCAGGATCTCTTTGCCTCAACAACTAGATCGGATTTGATCTATTCCACCATTTCCTCTTCCTTCAAGTGTCAAACCAAGGATTGATGTAGTAAATAGATTTGGGGGGATATTTTGTCAAAGGCATTAACAGCAGTGGTTGAGCTTCAACCTGATTTTCCGCTTCTCCCTCTCTTTCTCCTCTCTGATTGAATCTATAAATACATGGGTGGGATTCATTGTAAAGGGTTGGACATTCCTTGTTTTGCAGGCTCCCTTTTTCTTCTAGCAAAGGAATTTGTGGAATTTCAGGCCTTCCATCAAAGTTGTAATATATTTCTTGCCTCTTGGCTGTTTTGTAATGTATTGTATCAATCTGCAGAGCAATAAAACACGTTTGTGATCGATTCTAGATCATTCCTGTCTCTTTTTCTCACATCTGGTCTTTCGTTATAAATCTTGTTATCTATGTTTGATTATTGCATGTATTTGTTGGTTTGTGTCTATCAACAGAACTAGTGTTCATCATTCCTTCGGTGCATCACCTTGTAGTTTAATTATTGTTTATTTCTTGTACCCCTTTCTTATCCCTGTCTCCTTGGCAAGTTTTTAGATTAGGTATAGAGATAAATCCTCTACAAGTTCTCACGTATGCATCTAAACAGAGGAATAAGGAACCAACCTTTAATCTGGAGAGTTTTCCCATTTTGCAAGGTCCCACACCTTGGGGAAAGTTCAATGTTATGCAATCACACCAAATGAGTCTGCCTTAGAAAAGTAGATTTTTAGAACTCATTTGGGGGTACTGTGATTTTTGCACTAACAATAACCACCAAGTAGAGGAATAATAAGGAGAATTCCATGAGTTTGAGAAAGACCACATAGTTTCTCAAGGGATGCAACATACTACAATAACAAAAAAATTTAAGGTTTCCACTAAGGTTAAATTATGCTTTCATAGTTCATTGTTTAGACAAGGCTAGCAGAATCAACCATGGCCAAAATTTTGTATGAGAGACATGTCTACTCAAGGTCCCACAATTTGAGATCACACAAGATGAGGTTAATCAACAAGGAAGGACACCTAAATCAACAAAACATTTACAATCGAGGAAACTATTTATGGAAAGCACTTATATAACTCGAGAGGGTACAGTCAAATTTTCATGGTAATACTAAGCAAATTCATGACCACAAGGTTTCCTATAGTCTGATTTTTACACTTTTGTTTTAAGAATGAACACACCACACCAACCAAATCTAGAGACGTCATCTAGTAAAGATATATATATATATATATATATATATATATATATATATCTCCCCTAGCAACTAACATAACAATGCAAGAGGCACCATAAATTATAACACAATGGGATTTATTTATCTTATTTCCTGCTCAATCTTGGAATAACCATAAAGAGAGAACAAGAAACACCAAGGAGCACTCAAGATAGTTAGGAGAAAACAAGTAACAAGGGGGTCCAACTGTAATCCAAGGTGCATCGTGACAAAAGTGAATAACATCATCTTGCACTTTCCATCCTAACGGAAAAGGGGAAACAATAACAAGGTGACACAAAAAAAAGAAGAAAAGAAGACTTCCCAAAGTTATTTTATATCCTTAACATATGTTTCCTTAAAATTACAATAACTTAGGTCTCAAGGACAAGACAACACACAAGGAGGTTGCTTCTTAAACAAGAGATAAGTCTCAATCCAAAAGGACCACAACCCACACTCGCCGAGCTACGGGGTGACAAGGGTACAACAACCCAACTCTAACAAGGGAAAAGCACATACACCTAAGAACAAGGGAGTACTTCACAATTAGAACACATCACTATTAGCAAGGTGTTTCACAATTCAGGTAGGCGGAAAAACTACAGGTTCAACCATTCATTGCACTCAAAACAAAAATCTTACTCACAAAAAAATATAGTTTTTCTCGCTAAGCACATTCCTTTACGAGTTTTCTTAATTAAACTTCCTCCTATTATGACATCACAAGTTTGTGTTATAAGGACCACTAAGGGACATGATATCTCACCATTCTGTAAAGGTAGAAAAGAGAAAAAGTATTTATTTTACTCCTAGGGAGGTAGATGGACAATTTTTTTTTCCTTTCTGTTCTTCTACATGGTTTTTATTTCTTCTATTAATCTACCAAGGTTAAAGCAAGGACCATTTTCTCTTTCTATGTTCTAGTTTATTTGTTAAGCTTCAAGGCCAAATCTCCTCAATTATAGTTTTATGATGTTTGGGTGAGCCAACTTGTCAATTAAAAATTTAATGAGAAGGAAGGGTAAACATATCACACTATTACTTTTATGGGAGAGAGAGAGAGGTAAATATCATAGAGAACACATTATTACTTTTGTAAGGGCTAGGAATCTATCAACTGACATGAATCACAACAATATTTCAAGATTTTTCCACTAATTACAAGTATCATAAAACATTCCTAGTGGGTTTCTACAAGTTCTCAAAAGAAGTTACAAGGAAGGCCCATTAAGGAAGCATAATTACTTTTACTGATCTACTAGGGTTTAACAATGTTTTTTTGTTTTGGTGAAAACATTTTACTCACATGATAAGACAAAGAAAATTTTCAAATCTACACCCATATTACCATAGGATACCACCAACCAAGAAATGAAATGAAAAGGAAATATTTTAACTATAAGAACACCACATACTCACTAGAAAGCAACAAATGTAAGCAGACAATCAACTATCTATTCAACATGGCTTTACGACCAAGAGTTACAGTTTCACAAGAAGAATCACATTATAAGATACCACTGAGATTAAATTATCAAGGTCTAATTACACTAACATCACCAATGTCATGGTCCAAAAGACTCAAAGCATCCATAAGTGTCTCCACATAATCCGAGATTAATAGGTCATAGAGTGTTATTCATAGTAACTTAAAAAGTTAAGGAAAGGGTAGACTTATTTATAGGTCGAGAGGGAAAACAAACACACTTAATTTACACACATTACTCGAATGGGATTAATTCTAACCATAATTACCAAGATGCATACAACTCTCAAGTCACTACTTTATATAATGAAATAAGGAAATCTTGATAAAACTTAACATGCCATCGAAGAAAAGCCACTACCGGACAAACACTTTTCCACTAACATCCACAGCCAACCAAAAGCAATCCGATCCTAACATAATTCATCAGCCCACAATTAAACACCTCTACTCGATGAGGTTCAAGCTCTTACCAGATTGTAAGAGAATCACCACCACCGCTAACAGACTGCCAACTAGAATGCACAACACAATGAACTCTCTAACTAGCAAGGTCAAGAAATGAAAAATTCACTCTAAGATCCTAGACACACTCAAGGTTCCGTGCATCTAAAACCAAGGCATAACTTTAAGCACCTAAGAGGACATTCAAGACATCTAGGGTGTACCCCCATACGACAAAATGTCACAAGGCAACAACGTAGGACCAACTCAACAACATGCAAGTGAGAATCACGTAACATTTAGCTAAGTAGCCAATAGATAATGAGCTCGAGTCACCAGTCAAAGTAAAATCCAAGAAATATCGGTGATCAAGGAAAGTGGCTAAGTAGCCGCATAGCAAAGTTTGAAAATTCTCTCAAAAATATAAATAACTAAAAGAGCCTTAGAGCTTCTCAATCCAATCATAAAATAAGATGTTGGTCCTTGATAAAATAACACAAGATTATGAATGTAAAACAAAAAATTTAACACCACATTCACTCCATAGCCCTTCATGGCTCCAATAGGGTACTCTACCTCGAGGTCAGTTCCAAGGACACATACATAGGATTGGGTCATAAACGACACCCAGAATTAATGTCCACTCTCCCATATGGGTAACAAAATGAAAAATGACAACCCGACCATCTTCCTAACCACTGAAGGAAGGAAGCTCTAAACAACCTCTAATTAACTCTTCCTACCCCAGATCACAATCACTATTGTCCAACCACAAGAATCACACCATACAATTTATCATTCTAATCACTCCAATAAGGAAGGGTCTTAAAAGGGCTTAACGCATCATACAATTAAATCAAAATTTAGGACTTGTAAAACAACACATTTTCAAAGGGGAGCCAAGTTTCCACTACACTAGAAGTTCACAAAAATCAATTTAATTTGACATTCTTGGTTACCCGGGTTTAGAAAAATGCCGCTAAGCAAGTGCAACAATTCAAACAACTTATTATTTTATTATTATTTTAATTTTGGTAGTTCAAATGAACAGAGTTATGTAATATTTCTTCACATTTTTTTTTTTTTAATTTTCAAACAAGGTTGTTTTCTAGATTTAAAAGTGTGCTAGGTTTATAGTTCATGTCTCAAGTTTTCTAGTGTGCCCAAGGGTCCAAGCTTTGAACCCATGGCTCTGATACCAAGTGTAATGCCCGCTAAAATATCCCACTTGAGACCCATGAACAACCTCGGTTAAGTTAGAAAATTATGGAATAATTTTTTTTAAATGTTCACAACAAAAATTTTAGAGTCCATTACAACAATTATCAAATCACCTTACAAAACACTAAGAGAGAGAAAGTTATCCCGAGCATAGTAAAATTTCCCTTAGGTGATAATCTAACTATTTAAAATTAGATTAACACTAAGCCAAACAATTCTTGATTAAACTCAGAGGGTAAGAAGAGCCAAAACAATTAAATACCCTAGGTGTTTAATTCTACAAGGTTTCAACAATTAACAAGGTCTAAAAGTTAGGGGAGAATACACATTTAAACTAACAGGGTAAATTCTCACTTACCCACTCCCAGAACTCTCTTAAAATATTCAACCTGATTTTTATTATATTTAATGCACTCAAAACTTCCTGAAAACATTCCCATTAGATAGGAAATTTCCTCACCTTTCCATTGATATAAAGAAGTCCTTCTAACTCTTCATATTTCTCAAGTTATGGCCGACGGGCCTTGGGGTGAAAATTTTCCCAAGAGCGGGCTGCGGGCCTGGGGAGGAAAATTTTCCCTAACTTGGGCCTACGGGCTTTGGAGAGAGATTTTTCCCTTGGCACTTTTGGGTGAAAAGCGCATTTGACTGGAAAAAGTGCGACCACAAGTTGCGGCGGGGCTTCACGACTAAGAAAGGAAATTTTGAACTTGGGGTCCGCTAATGACATGTGTCCAAAATCCTAGCCTCAGCGGGATGGTGGGTCACTAGAGATAAGATGGAAAATTTGAATTTTAGTTCAGAGGGGTGAAAAGGGGAAATTTGGTCCACTCCTCGCCGAAGCATAGAGCCGCCACTTGTGGCAGTCAACTATTAGCTGAGGGTGGCGGACCAAGGAAGTTCTAGAAATTTTGACTTTTATCTTAAAGAGTGCAAAGGTGAAAAAATACCTAGCCGAGCCTCCGTGACGTTGCATGATACCCATGTGTCGGACCCTCATTGGTGCGGATCGTCAAAGTCATTGGGAGGACATAAGAAAATTTGACTTTTGAAGCATAGGGTTTCAAAACACTCCACTCTTCCACCGACATATAAGGAAGCCACGTGGTAATCCCTCATTGGTGGCGGGGTGGTCGGGGCCATGGAGGAAAAATTTCCAAATAATTTTTTGGACTTAGATCATTTTATTCATTTAAATTTGACAGTTAGATTATTTTGAGCCTGAAATGAAGTAAAAACTTCAGAAGGCCATAACTTTTGATAGGGAACTCGGTTTTGGAAAACGAGGACTTTCTGGAAATCTCTCAACATCCTCTTTGCACAAAAACCTTAAGAATTTGATTTTGATAAATTTTAAAGGGTAAATTTTGAGAAAATTCTTTCTGTCACTTAGAAGTGAACTGGTATTGTTAACTTATCAATTTTGTTCAAATTTGTCATTAATTATTTTCATCTTGCCAAACAGGCATGAAGGATTTCACTTGGAAGGTTTAGGATAGATTGCAAGATTAAATTTTCTTGATTGATTTGCATTCAAAAATTACCAATGTTTACATAGTAGAAGACCTGCAATTTCACCTTTACTTGATTTGAAGGGTTCTTTAAAAATTTCTTGAGTGTTTTAGTTTAGTTTGGGGATCATTTTGATCTCATTAAGTCCAATTGAATATTTCATTTGTCTCTTATAGATTTGCAGGGTTGTTTTGGACATTTGATAAAAAGGAATTTGCAAAGTATACAATGAAGTAGAAATGAAGTTTGTACATTTCAAGAATAGAGATTAAACTATCTCTTTTGCCATGTAATAAAAACATTGAATTTATTCCATGCTAGTTTTAAATAGTTTTCTTTCCTTCAATCAAATGATAGAGACAAGAATGCAACTTCTATATATATATATATATATATAAACATTTCAAATGAGATATATATATATATATATATATTTCATTTCACATGCTTCCAATTTCACTTAATATTTCATCATAGATTTCCTTTTCACTACTGACAGAGATTTACCTAATGTATATCAACACATATTTCCAATGGAAATAATATCGTATGAACAAGGAAAAACACTTCTATTAATTCAAAGGAATCTCTTACAACTTCTTTCCCATTTATTTTCGAAATACAACATACCAAAAGCATATCTTTCTTTTTTGTTCACAGAACTGAATGCTAGATATATTCTTCCATAATCAATTACAACTTTCATAGCTAAAATAGAGTAGTATTTCCAACACAATAATATACAAGATCATTCACTTCAAGTGAAAAAGGGTTACAATAAGAATAATCTCAACAAGGACTGTCAAACTTGTCTTTTTTTTCCATTCCATTTCAAAAGACAACATACAAATCTTCTTTTCCTTTCTTAGAATAACATTACGGAGTATGTCCTTTCACATTCAAATAGAATTTTATTTCCAAAATAAAATACTATCCAATCCAATAATATTACAAGTCATCCACTTGAAGTGGGGAAATGGTTTTACAAAAAGAAGTTTCATGAAGGACAACCAAACTCTGTCTTAATAAGACATCAATGATTAGCTAATTTTCCAACGATATAATTAGAAATGTTTTTTCACGACACCAGACAAATTTCTAATTCAAAACATAGTCCAAAATAGAATGTAGTTTCATTAAACCACATTATAACATAACAAACAAAACTCGGGCTTCACCATGCAAGCCAAAGGAGCAAATACACTATGGGGAATGTGTCTTATGCCTCTTAAAGGGGAAATGGGTATCACCACATGAGAACAAACCACCAATATATATATATATATATATATATATAATTTCAAATTCCTAACATTCCCTTATACCTTCCCCAAGTACTGTTGATGGCGAATCACAACACCCACAGAATGTCTGTGTAGCTCGATGGGTTGAGACTCTCGGTGACGATTGACATAACATGGAGATTTTCCTAAGTGTGGGACCTTGTGAATCGGGAAAGCTCTCGGGATGAAGGCCGGTTCTATTCCTCTATTTAGATGCACACATAAAAAAATGTAGAGGTTTACTCAAAAACCTAATCTAACTTACCAAGGAGACGGGGTAAGAAGATGCATAAAAATAAACCTAAACTAACAAAGGTGATGCACAAGGAATGAAGAAACACTGTCTTGCCAATAAACACAAACCATTAAAATGCAATGCAAGGTCATGCACTGAGATAACCATATTTGTAGTGAAAGATTAGGATGATGCAAATGAACATAGAGAGGGTTGAGAATCATCCACATACATGCATTATTTTCTCCAAATGCCAAGAGGCTAAGTTGCATTACTGAGTTCTAGATGGTAGGTTTGAACTCCACAAATTCACTGCCAAAGAGAAGAAGGGAGGGAAAAAAAGAATTTCCAACCTTTATAAAGAAGCCCTCCTTACAATTTATAGGAAGAATGAGAGAGGGAAAAGAGAGGAATTCCAAATCTACCCCAACCACCTCTAGGTTACATTTAATTTATCTCATTATGGCGGTAGGTGAGAACCCTAACAAACCCTAAAATGGTGAATTATATTTTGTATTTTTCATTATAGAGGTAGGTGAGAACCTAACAAACCTCGTAAGCTTTCGAAAAGTCCAATCTTGCGTGAATCAGAGCATCCTGTGAAAAGTTATGGTCATTTGAATATCTCGTGTCGGGATTTGCTTTCGTCGGGGTGTCAATGCTCAAAATGTTGCACCTCCTAAAGATGCACCTCCACGAAGATGCACCTCTGCGCATCCATCCTCATTTCAACATACTCTAACTGCGCCATGGGCGTGAATTTTCATGTTGACATTTCATGCTCTGCGCCTCTAACTGCGCCATGCGCTTGAATTTTTCATGTCGACATTTCATGCTCTGCACCTCTAACTGTGCCATGGGCACAAATTTTTCATGTCAACATTCCATGCTCTGCACCATGGGCACAAACTTTTCATGTCAAAATTTCATGCTCTGCGACTCTAACTTGTGCCATGGGCGTAAATTTTCCATGTTGACATTTCTGCTTTGCACCTCTAACTGCGCCATGGCGCAAATTTTTCATGTTGACATTTCATGCTCTGTGCCTCTAACCTACACCATGGGTGTGAATTTTTCATGTCTCGAAATTTTTGATGTGCACTAGAGGTAGTTTGTGATGCAATAAATGTCAGGTTTTTGACCATGCAATGCACTTTCAAAACCCGAAATGAAGGATTTTGATTTTCCTTGATTTCCATATTCTTTTGCTCTTGTCTATATTTACCCTGGGAAGATATATACAACAATACCCCTTATTCCTCAAATTTCCTTATGCCTCCCCAACCTCTTATGGCACCCCATAATGAGTAAAGAAATGCAAGCTATTTCTTTGTAAGGTGGAACCCCAAATCCCAACTCTCTCCACACTTATAACTCCCCAAAACACTTATGCCTCCCACGAAATTCCCCATAGTCTTCTCCTAAACAATCTCTATGCGATCTACCCCAAACATCCCACACACATGCCAAAAATTCACAACAATAACATTTGCACAAATAAAATAAGAGAATTTCAAGAGCCAAGCTCTTACCTCTCCATAATGGAGTTTTTCCAAGTTCAAACAACAAGCTTTTCAATGCAAAAAAGCCCAAGATCGACAAAACAACGGCTGTAAAAGCCTACAAACTCTCCAAAAGCAAGGGCTCCAAACAACAAAATAATTCACCCCAAAAGAAGTATCCAAAAGTGAAGCAACTGAAAGATTATAACCCTCGAAACAAGAAAATGAATTCAAATATATAGAATGGGGAAGAGAGGAGGATGAGGTGGATCTATGTTGTATGCCACATCACACATCCTCAACTCTAGCTCTAAAGTCAACTTCAATCTCCAAGGCACAATAAATAAGTATGTGAATAATATGAAAGTTTTACTTACACACTCAAATCCAGCCCATACCCTAAAGGACTAAAATTAATAACATGTAAGAAAAGTACAATTAAAAAATTTAGCTTGACTTACAAAAATGCTTAAAGAAGGTATAAATTTATACTCTCTAGCCATAGGTAAGGTTGGTATGCAAATTTAAGAGATACGAGACAAGTTAAACTTGTCCCATAAGCCTCCAAAATCAGTGTCCGAGACAATTTCGAATTCAAAAAGATGACGTGTTTCATACTCCAAATTTTACTTACATATCTCTTACACATTGCTTACACATACCTTACAACATTTAATACAAGAGTCAACCACTTCAATAATTACTTTCTTATGACCTAATTTATTTAATTTATTTTAACAATATGATTAGTGACATTATATACCATAATTTATTTAAATAAAACAGAAACACATCACTTAATAAACACATAAAAAATCAATAAAAAGAAACCAAATAAATAAATACACATAACCCTTGGTCACATTTAAAGGTGATCCCCCATGCGAATCCTAACACAATCAAACACACACAAACAAATACAAGTTTCCATGGTGACCTTGTTGAAATCATCTAGAATTCCAATGTGGTTGGTCTCCAATCCCCTAATGTTTGTTGTGATAGTTTAAACCTGCAAAATATAAATACCTCCTTCGGCTTTGTGGACGTATTACAACATCCAAAATGATCCATATATATGAATCACAACAAAATCAAGGCAACTAATAATATCATTTGCAATTTTGTCAACCACTATATGGTCATCAAATTTAATTCAATTTTCTAGGTCTACTCATTATATCCAATATCACATGTCTAAATAGCATTCATAAATATAATCATGTCGAACAAGTATATCATTATCAATATATAAAAAGTTTCCAATAATCATCATGCACCATATATGAATCAAAGTCAAAAATCATCCATGATCTAACATCTAACATCATACTAAATTAGAATCATAACAATGTCCCTAATATAGTCATTGATGTAATAATTAATATCAAAAAGGTGTCGAAGGGAAGTGGGCACTATAGATTCTTAATCTACCTTTTAATTTTTTCATTTAAAGGGAGAATGAGAGGCCTCCCATTGTATTCATTTATTTATTTTTTTCTTTCCTATTCTATCTTTAGATTTTTTTCTCCTATTTTACATCTTGATTTTTTAATGCCCACATTGGACACACACAAATACAATAGTAAAAATACGAGAATAATATTTATTTGACTACATTGAATTTTACACGACACTACAAGAGATCGCTTATGATAACACACAAAAATGATATGTTTTCACAGACATTAACCCACATAAACAACATGGATACACGAGATGCACTTCAAAGCCACTTTTTTCATACGACAAGGCACAACATAACGATTCCACAAAAGTATAATCTTATAGATAGAGTCTTCCCACCACATGATACTTTTCAAATTTCATAGTTATTACAATGATGATTCAATCTTCAACTTAAGTTCTAAAAAGGCTCATAATATGTGAATCTTATATTCCTTCTCATGTTGCTAGATTTCCTTTTATATTGTTTAACATTTATCTTACGATATAACTCATTGAATAAGGATCGTCTATATTATTTGAATTACATGATTAATTCACTTGTTTGTTAAAAAAACTATTTAGTTACACATAAGGCTATTTACATACACACAAGACTACCATCCATGACACCACACTTTCACAACTTACAATTTCATTACCTCTATGTTTTGTTATTTCCATTAAATGTTGAAAAACGTCATTCATGCGGTCCTTCATTTTTCTTAAAACTATAGTATGTTCTCCTTACTTTACTTCACTTTTAAATTGTACTTACTCCTAATTTTTCTTGTTTCCCTATTTCAATAGATAGATATAGTGAGATTGTTGATAAGGACATATATTCCACATGATCCCTTTGGTGTTTTCCTAAGGATTGTCTTCAAAGTTGTATGTTTGTTTGGTTTGCAATTTAACTCAGTTGCAACAAGGTTCACATGAACAAGTGAGGTTTATTAGTTCAAGAGTAAATAGAATACATGTTCTTTTTATATTAGCATTTAATTACTAAGGTTACCCGATTTTTATTTAAGTAAATATTACTAACTGTATATCCTATCTACTTCATTTAAATACTAAGTCATCCAGGTCTTAAGGAGTATGATTTCCTACTCAACCAAGTTTGGATTCCTGGCAATTAAGTATTAGATGTGTATTACCAAGATACATTCAAATATAAATATTACATAGCTTACTAAGGTCACAACCAGGAGGGTTGAACACCCTCATCTCCAAAATCATCTTGCAACTCTAGGTACATTCGACACTTCTTATCAAGCCAACACTCTTTTTTGAGAGGGGTTAAAGGGATTCACACTAGTGTTCTCACATGTAGGTATCTAAAACATAAGACCCGCTCAAATCAATTTCATTCATCTTAAAATGATTTCACTTAATTTTATTTAATTGGTGTGTTGAATTATGTTGAGTAACCCATTTTATGAAAAGGATATTTACACGCTCGTGAGCCCAATAGCTCTTGTCCTAGGGAATTTTCCTACAAAAAAAAGATCACCTAGTTTCATAACGTACATCCATTACACACTAGGAAAGGTGGGGAACAAGGGGAATAATCCTTCATTTAAAGGACTACGGTTCACATTAGGGATCACATGTTGTGGATTTAGTCCCTCGCCACAAGATGGTTTAAACACATTATATGAATGATCTAAAATTCACTTTTCTCCTAGCACACCAATTATGGTAACATTCCCACAAACTAATCATAATTTAAGAAGTTACTAAGTTTCACAATTAACTCTGAGTATTGCACCATAGAACCCAAACGATAATAGAAATTGGGTATCGAGTTTATTTATGATCCCAACTCTTACAAATGACTTCCAAGGTTAGTTGGTGATCTTCGCCAATCCTCACGTGTGTCGGTCCAAGAGGGTTCTATATTATGTTTGAAGTTGGTTTCTATGGAGCACTACCTTAAGAGAACACATTCTCCTTACTATACACATGGTTACCAAACCTAGGAGGGAACCATGTACTCAAGAAAAAATAGGACTATGTCATTCCTAATAGTCGAATTCGACAATGATGTCGCTAAAGATGCAAGCTAGGATGGAAATATCAACTGAGCTCTTATCTACTTACTAGAATCATCATCAAGTGTAAGGATTGAAGTTTATCCTAAGGTTTTAGTTTTCTATACTAAAATAATTCACGCAGGAAGGGTGGTTATACATGAGTCTTATATTAGGGTTTAGTGTTTCATTTCGATATCTTATTTACATTTACAAGGTAAGGAATCCATCACACTAATTATTTAATCATCTATAAAACATTAGAAATGCACTACAAGATTTTAAATTCAAATTCATTTGACATACATATCCAACCCCGCTTTTTTTCCATATGTAAATATGAATCAAAATGACACGTATCATTAAATACACATTTCCCAAGGCATTCCTAAAACTAGGATCTCATACTCATTACCAACATTCAAATATAAATATACGGAACATGGCAATACATTATACATATAAAAAATTTCCAATAACATATATAAATTACGATGATAAAAATTGAATTACACCATGCATTTCGCCATCTCACTTCCATCCTACAAAACCATGTGAGCATGAAATCAATGATAAATCATTGGCATGACATCCACCATAATCTAGCATAATTCTTGTTTTTGTTTCCCATTTACATAATAATGTTAATAATTTGCATTCAAAACGAGAGGGTTAGAGACATGTATTTATTTCATGTCAGTTCACTTCACTTCTTAACCAAGGAGAGAGAAATGCTATTTTGCAAAAGTCCAATTTCACACAAGTCACATGATAGAGTTTCAAATAGTTATTTACAAGTGTTAATAAGTTTCCATGATGGTTTACTAACTTGATTGGGGTCCTACAACTTTGTTTTTACATTTTCCTATTATTTGCAAAAATGACCTATTTTTACTCAAGGCTAAGAAAGTGCATTCAAAAACTATCTTCCGATAAGAAAATTCATGATGGGAGAATTGTTACGTGTCCACCAATATACGAAGAGGTCACAGGATTTGGAATTCAGAACTAGGGAATGGTTTTCAATTTGTAGCACACCAAAAATACCAACACAATGACAACACGGTGAAATACGGGATAACTTTTTTTACTTTCTTTGACTCAACACGACACAACATGTCGTCACAAGGTTACAACCAACACTAGGAACCACTTGTTACGGGGGAGACCACAAGGTCAGCACGGAAACGTTCACACCTATCAAGGACAATCTACTTTTCTCTTCTTGACAGAACAACATTGGAGTCCAACCACAAAACACACTTACAGTTAGGGCATCCCAAGAGGAATTTCTTGTTAAATTTTCTTGTTTACTAAAGTGTCTCTTAATTCTTAACTTACGTTCTTATAAAATTTCATGTAATGATTCACACAATTCTTTTCACAAGGGAGAATTTCTTTATTTTCGACTATTGACTAAATAGCTTAAGGCCAAACTTTCCAAACTAGGATCATCAAATTTTATGTCCAAATCTTTCTTATTCATTTGATTTTAGAACATTTTCCATTTCTTACAAGGTTAATTAATCTTGCTCAAGTCACTAACACATGTTCCACACCTCTAATGCTCAGGTGAAGGCATAAGCTCCGATTGAGTGAAAAGTACCGCTTAGGGTTCATAACAATAGCCTTCTTGTTTAAGGATCAAATTTTGACCTTGCTTAAGAAATATCACCATGAATCAAGGCAAGGGTTAGCGAGCAGGACAACAAAATTTAGCTTGTGGTCACATTGTTTACTATCGGTCTTTTATTGAGGTTAAGAGTTTATCAAGATTGGTTAAATGTTCCATCTAGACTTTACTTAATTAAGTTTGACAAAGGGGAACATTTCAAACGATAAAGAGATATTTAAGGTTTTATTAATCACTTTCACTCCTACTTATTAAACCCTATCATCTTCTAAAATTTAACCATTGATTTCACCATGAGACCATTTAGGGTTTCACCAAAACAAATAGTGTTTATTAGTTTAGCTCGGGGGAAAAACAAGTAATCATATTTTGTTACAAAAGATAGATTCCTCTTGATTGTTCCAGGTCTCAAAGGTTTCAAGTGGATCACATCTACATTAATATGCTCATAAACATAAATTTTCGTTTAACTTTTATAAGGAATATCCAGTTCACTTTATAGTGTTTACAAACTCATCACTACTATGCCTTAGGAGGATTTACAACTCAACATTTTAACTCAAGAGCAAAGTTTAACAGTACTCGTTTGCGGAAACAAAACAAGGTTATATCAATTCATTCCAACACGGTGCACAAATCAAAGGGACATACCATCTCTATCGAATAAAGACTAGGGAGCAAGAGAGTAATAACATGGGACATGCCCCACTACTATTCTAAGGATTAAAATTCACTAGAGTATCACATAACCAAGCGGTAATCAAAATTTCATCTTTCACATGATAACCAAACAAGCCAAAGTTTCAACAGTTACAACAACAATACTTTACAATACATTTACTAGGCACTGACCCTTCTTCTAAAATGTCCAAAGGCCCTTTCCAAATTTTATAACATAATACACATTCGTACAAAGGAACAATATAACCAAGATTGATGCAATAATCTACAAGTCTTTCCATCATCTAACCACGTAAGCCATCTGCAACAATTAATAACCTGAGTCAGTTCGCGAGAACTGAGCAAGATAAGACTATACATAGCAACAATAAGCTACAAGCTAACAATACCATGAAAGGAAACATTCTATTTCAGGAAATGGATCAAAGTACTAATCTCCAACAACCTTTGAAACAAGATATAATTTTCAACATATCAACCAAGAAGAAAACCATAAGTTTTAGTTATGAAAAATACCTCTAAAACTACAAAAGTTTGACAACCAAATACGCAAGACTATGAAATTTAAATGATTAGACACAAGAGTTGAGAGTATAAGGATTTCAATCATGTAATCCCGTAGATTACGTGATTGAAATCTAAAGTGTAACCCATCAATCCACATTCTCAAGGTGAAGTCAAAGATAAAAACCAGGAGCCCGATCTTAGGCTAAAAGAATATAGTTTTGGGATCGTTCCGTAGGGCCATAGGCCAAATAGGCTATAAACGAACTACGAGGGTAAAAACAAAGTTCCATCATGTAATCGAAAAGGTTTAAAGGATGAAAAATCTTATATTCAAACCCGCAACCATTATATCTTAGGTAATAAGTGACCTCATAGCTAATAAGGATGAGTGGAAAGGACGGTAAGAATGTCCGGAATAGGTATTGCCTAACCGCTTACCTACTGAACATAACCAGGGCCGGAATAGCGACAAGCCTCATTAATACCCAAGTTGAGTAGGCAATCTAGCATTCTAAACACATCCTTGCAATTTTCATAATACCTTATATTTATAACCCTCCCGTTCTAGAGGAACATAGCCATGAATCTAGACTTGGTTGATATTTTCCGACGTCAACTCACTTCCTAATATCATAAACGATGTAAACAAAGGAAAAGGTCTCTCAACTCTCCTTAATTTACATCTCAACACTAAGTTTATAGTAACCTATGCAGAGATTAAACACACAATATACCATTGAAGATAGATATCCTCCAATAACTAACTTCTATAACGATGTAATTACAATTATTACACTCGACACATAAACAAACTATTCCAGAGCTTCTTTTCCCTTTTTGACAACAAAATATATTCACGACCTTCCATCACAATCATTCTAAATTTGCAATGAAAGGTCACTCATCAGGAAGGAAGTACAAGACAAGTTTGACTAAATTAAGGGACTTCATGTTACCTTAAGCAGTTGATGAAAACCTTAACTTTCACGAACCGTGAAAGGTATTACCTTACTCCATCAAGGCATTATGTCTATACATGATTAAATCGATCACACAAGGAATCATCAACATACCATATCTTAACACCATAAAGGTCATTAATTTTATCAAATTTTACTCATCGAAAGAGTAGAATCAAAATGGGGTTCTATCAATAATTTATGCCCTTCTATCAACCCAGGACATATTTTCGGCCCAAAACTTCCTTCTTAACAAGCATATAAATTGAACTTCTAATTTTCAAAAGCCCTAATACTTTGCACAATACACGAAGTGCATAATCACGCTTATCATAAAAAAGAAATATAATAATAATTTAACTGTATGTTTTCCTCTAGGGCAACAACATAACAGGAAACCAATACTAGTCAATGCTACAACGTTCTAAGGCGATTACATACCCTGAGCTCACAAAAGAAACAATGACATTTTTGCAGAAGGAAGTAACTTTAAGATTATATACATATATATAATATATATTTCATATGATCAATCAAAGCATACACTGAGAACCTTTGTTTGTTTTTATATATAAAAGGGTTTGATCACATCAACAAGAACAACCAACAGAGGCAAAACCAGAAGTAACAAAGCTAGTTAACCATGTACTGAACACAAAACCACAAAATCACAGATTTAAACCAATTTCTAGAAAGATAAAGTTTCATTTCAAGAGGTTATTAGATACTAGCATATTATGTATATGGTTAGTCTATCTTGCTGTTTCTCCAGCCTTCAACAGTCGCATGAGACTCCACACGAGCCAACATAAAACACTATCATGAGACAATGATGTGAGTATGCTTTCTTGGCGATGTCAAAGGGCCAAAAGTGATAAGCTGGATAGAGATGCAGATGGGGCATAAAATTTAACAGCTTGAGTCCTTTCACAAAACTACCTCACACCACCTCGTAGTACGCTTTTGCACTGGAATATGGAAACAACTCGAGGAGATTGTCTTCCATCTTCCGTCGCTCAAGCCAGTCCCTATGAGGTCATCAAGACTGTTATCAACCAAGTATTCCTTGAAAAATTCTCGTGATGAATAAAAGCACAATGCCCTTGGCCACAAGACAACCCAATTAATCTAGAGAAAAAGACCATACAGAATGACAAAGTTGGAGAAAAGAAATATCAAGAGACGCTCTCCTCGTAGTCTCCTAGCATTGGATTTACTGCAGGTTTTTTCTCACATTTCTTGCTCTGCCCAAGTAGCTTTCCATTTCCTTCAAGCAGTACTCTCCTGCTTTTCCAAATCTCCACCTACTCTTCTTCTTGCTTTTCATCCCAGAGATGCATACCATACATCAGATTTGATGAAGTAAATAGCACAGTCCAGTCTTCTTAACACTCAGAAAAGAATACTTTTTGAAAGTGAAAAAATAAAGTCTGATTCCTTCTTATCGCTGCAAGTTCCATATGATGCACCTTGTTATAGTGCAAATGTGCAGCCCATTGCTTTACAAACTCGCTTCACTTAGCAACACCAATAATCTCCATAAGAACATTTTCATTGGGATAAAAGTAGATTGAATAAAAAAACACATTTCCAACACTTCAATTACAATCATACAATGCCAATGCCATCCGGTGCCAATCTTAATCTTAATCTCACAGCATCATGTAGAGAGGGTGGGTTGAAGGTGTTACACATTCTCCTTACTACACACAACTCCCTTGTAAACACTTTACATATCTTCAACCATTGCAGACCTTCATTTCCGAGAAAGCCCTGTTCACTCAGCACATGCTCTGAATCTGACAAATATCCTGCTACCTTCATCTCCCAAGACGTTCTCTCCAACATTGCATAGATCTCCTGCCCGTGGGTGTGATCTGTCCCTTACACAAAAGCATGCACCATTTTATTGCCTTTAAACCAACTACATCCAGTTTCTTTTTAATTCTTCTATCCTTCATCGATTTGGGGACAGCATCAAACTCTCGGTGCAAACATTACAGCTGTAGCTTGTAAGGTGTGAAAAATCCAACAGAAACCCTTATGCCTGCCAGCTTAGTGACTTGTTGAGGAAACTCACATAATAGCAAAGCAAATCGCGCTTCAGGAATATACTGAAATGAACAGATCCACGCCTATGAGATTTTCTGTAATAAAATTCATCGGGTCTCCTGGTAACACTCTCACTGTCACTTAATCGATTTTGATGAAAACATCTTGAAGGAGAATCCCGAATTTGAGGTGCAATAATCGAATCGAGCAGAAAAAAACATAGTCAGACGACCTGGTTGTTGGAGGCACTCACGATGGCTTTACAACTCTCGTAACACTCTGAAACTCGTTGCAGGCCGCTACAGAAGGAACCCCGCAGAGCTGTAAGCAATGGTCCTCGCGCCCAGTCCCTTACACACCCCTGCGTCTCGAACACACGACCAGGACACACCTCGCAGCAACCAAAGAAAGAGGGGAAAACACGCCTTCTCCCCCAGCCTGAAGCTCCCCTACACCCACGCGCACAAGAAGGAAGAAAGCTCGAACAAAAAAAAACTAGACAAAAACCAAACCACAGACTCCCCAAAATAGGGGTTTCCTTTCCCCAAGACGCGGCAGACAAATGCATCCAGGAAGTCAAAGAAGTAGAGGAGGTCATAAAAAAATACAGGTCTGAGTGGTTGAAAAGTGGCTGGAAGAGACAGGCGGCCAACTGCCCCGCCCACTTGGCATTCAAACCAAAAAAGGACCAATCACGCCTAGACTTTACTAACTCCACCCTCCACGCCAAGAGGGAGATAAAGCATGCTGACCGAGACAAGGTAGGTTGGGGGCATTACACAATTTACGGCTAGGTTTCCGAGCCACCAATTATAGTTAAATGGGCTAGTGGTTGTAACACCCAATTTTCTCTCAAGGGATAGGTAAACCTCATCCAAATCTGACTTTTAATTAATGAACATGCAATAGAAAAACTTCCTACATGTTCTCCAATATATGGAGTATTCACTGGAGTTGACGGAATTGAGAACTGACAAACGGGTTGCAAATGGCGATGATTTTTTCAAAGCCACCGATCGTACTTGGTCCAGTTTGACCTAGTCAAACTATGACCAGAGGCCTACAAAATGCCTTTTCCAAACTATCAAAAGGGAGTGTTTTTCCCTAAAACTACAAAGTTACAAGAAATTTTCTTGTAAAAATACTAGAGGTTTTACTATGATAGATAAACATATCGTTGCTCAAGGTTCAAACAACGATCCGAAACGCAACCCAACTTTTTCGGCTTTTTTTTCGCTTCTAAAAGTGTAAAAACAGAGTAACAGGACTCCTAGAGGAGCGGAAAAGAGAGTGCAAACAGACAAATGAGGTCCATCTAATGCTTGACACGACTCTCTACATAACAAGTAACACATGCGACACATGACATCTCATGTATGGGGTTCAGAGTGTTGTTTTGCAAGTCTCTTGAAATTGTGTTTTTATAACTTTACAAGGTAGACAGAGAGGTTGTTTTAGTTGACGAAACATCTAGCTCTCACCAATACCAATGGACACGAGCACCAAATTTCAATACCCTGGATCTAACAAGTATATAAGGTTGTGTTCGCAACCACGGTGATGATCAAATTATGATTCGGTAAAGCAAATCATAAGGAGGAGTTTTGTTGTTTCACGCTAATAGTCCGGTTCAAATTTTTCCAGATTGTGTCCAAAGGAGGGGTTTAAGTTTATGCTTGGTTACCAAGTGTTATTTGGATTACATAAGTGCTAGATTTTGTTTTATTGTTTTGCAAAACAGGTTCAGATAAAATAATCAAATGTGAGATACTCCAAGGTTTTAAATTTATTTAGTTGCAAATGTAAAACCAAAATTTGATAATTATGAAGGACAAGGTGAGATGAACCATGCCTGGTATAATCGACGATAGAAGATAAGTAGTTTTGGTGTTCCAAGAGCCGGTTGTAGCTGCTGGAGGGGTTTCAAAGCCATTTTCACCAAGCCCATCTCGTACATCTTCTTTAATCCTAAGATCCCAAGTATATGCGCGACTAGATGTTGATCCTAAAAAAACTTGAAATGATCTTGGGTTTACCCAAAGACAGCTTATGCCTAAAGATGCAATAGACTGTCGAAGAGAAGCTTTTTTAAAATTATTTTTGTTTCCCAGAAGCTATGTGAGAAACAGATAGGCTTCCGAGGGAAGAACCGGTGATCAAAAAATTCAAGAACCATGGATAGGCAAGTCACTGTGCATAGCTATGTTGCCTAAATATACGACAACATTAACTGTTGTACATGTCAAAAATGTTAAATGTTCTATCCCCACATCCAATAGTTGCTTCTGGGTCAACATAACACATGCATTGAATGTTTCCACAAAGAATATGCCTCTTACCATGGCGTTTCCCAAAGCAAATCTCCCTCCAACAAGCCCTACAATCTAACTCTTGTCAAAAACAATAACAACCAAAGGAGAGTTGTTTGGAGATCAATACTCCTCCAAACATTTAAGATTCTTTGAAGACCAGATCCGTGCCATCTGATCACCAAAACCAGTTAAAATTGATCCCATTCTCATCCTGCAACGGTCACTCTAGTAGAATGGCCTTTCCAATAGCAAACTTGAACAGAACCATGAACAAGTGAAGAATTATGTCGCTCAAACACAAGTTGTCTCGCCCAGTCGTTTAGCGGCGTTTCAGGAAGATAACCTTCCTTCACACGATGATGGAGGCCATGTCTTTGTATATAATATGCATCGTTCCATAGAGAAGATCTTTCAATAACACTATGTCAGGATTTGTTGATTGGTTTCAGCGTTGTTACCACCTTTGGATCTCAAATAAATTGCTTGAATTATTGTGCAAGTAAAATGACTGGATTGAATGGTCATCTGGCTGCAGACGTGCTTGACAAGTTCCCCCTTGCCTTCACACCACCCAAAACACACCAACTGCTCGTTCAATCTTAGCATTAACCAACATGTTAAACCAATCACTGCCAACGTTTTAACTCTATTGGGTAATGTGCATGCTGATTTGGACTAGGTCGCTGCCCAAATAGTTGTGCTGGTGGTTAGTCTGATTAAATTCAACATTTAAAATTTGTAGTAGCTCTAAGAATTGGCGCCACCATCAAACTCCATCACTTTACCATTAACTTCACACGTACACATTTATATATGTATTGGACTTCTTTTTATTATATATTATGGGTTGCTTGATTGGCACTACAAAATTTTTTCACTTTCCCATCTAATCTCTTCATTTATTTGAACTTTGACAGAGAATGGAAAACGTCCTCTTCTCAGTCTTTATTTTGTTACTTTGAGATAGAATGGGTGGCCTCCTTTCTCCCTCGATATATTATTCACTTTCAAGGAGATTATATTATAACTTCCTTTAAAAAATTCAAATCCAATGCATGCGGTCTATTATCAAATTTTTATTTATAAAAATCATGAGAGAAAAGACAAGAGCAGCAAACTACTACCGCAATATGATATTTTTTGTTTTAAGAAATAGCAGCTGTAATAGGCTAACATTTCATACGAGGCCTTTGTTGAAACGGGGTCACACATTCTGCCGTGATGGGAGATTTCTATAGCCAACTCCAAGTATCCCTGTTTATATCATAAATAGCAACTTGCCTCTTCCAGCTCTTTTTAGTCTTGTTTCTTACAAAACAGATATAACCACCAACTCCCAACCAGTTAAAACGTTCCACCCAACGATAAGGTGATATTTTATTCGAAACCCTAAACATAGACGAAGGCATCCTCGAAACTTCCCTCCAAAATGAATTGAACACCTGCCAGTCCTCCACAAACTTCCATATGACGACTTCTTTTCCCTTGAAATAACACACAATAAAAGGGAGGACCCACAGGAAACCATAGTACTGTGATAACTCAACCCACTGTGAGCCGCAGGATACGGTAAATAGGTGATGGGTTTATTAAAGTCCTCAAGATTGAAAAATATGAGACCCCGCGCGAAGGCAGACCTAAAATTTCGAAAAACAGATCCATTCCAGCATGCCAGGTAAATCACATTACATTTGGCTGGTATAAGATGCGAGGCACTTCACAATTTATTATAAGAATCGTATAATTGTATCTTTACTCCACCAGGGATGACCGCAGCCATTACCACTTTATACGAATCATTACTGTAGTGACCGACCACGATAATCATATCTAGTATCTCACATGAATTAATCCGATCAAGGGTTTCTTGCAGAGGAAGTTCAATAGATTTTTGAGTAATGGGATTGCAAACATATAATTTGTAAGTACGGATTACGTTCATACTAACTCTGTCGTTCTGCTGGAGAACTGAAAATAAGCCTGCGTCCCCTCTTATAACGGTGCTCAATCGATTAATTGTAAGATGTGGAGGCAAGAACGAAAGAGAGAAGGGCTTCCATGTTCGTGTCTCGAAGCAGTAGGACACGCAAGTGCTCTGCTTTTTCAATGTAAAAATCAGGTATGGAAGCGTGTTCGAGGTTTGAACCCAAAGATTCAAGAATTTGGCAGTTGATAGAAGCGACTTCATCTCTTTTGACAGAGTTCGAAATCTCGAGGCAGCATCCCACGGAAGCTGCGCAATAATGGTTTCCATAACGTCCTGCGGTAATTCCGATAACAGCATCGGTGCTCTCTTTTGTCTGAACGAGAATGGTTTCCGTTTCCAAATTAATAATCTTCATCGTCAATATAGAAATAACAATTGGCCTTTTAAGATTTGTATTTTCCAAAAAGTGAGATCCTTTTTATATATGGTTTGTTTAATTGGGATATGACGCCGACTCAATGCTTATTTATAGGATTTCTCTTTGTTCTTACTTAATTAAGTCCTCGGATAATTAGAAAGTCTTTATTTCTGTAATTAGACCGTCCCCGGCCACTGGCACTAATACTTATATTTACATTTTATTTATTTATTTTTGGTTTTCCTTCATTTAGAACTGCAAGTCGATCTATAATTAGGCGGTTTTCTCTTTCCTTTATTTACAGGCGTTAAAAATAATATCTTCATAATTCTAAAAAGGGGCATGCGTAGTATCTCTCGTGTTCTTCATGAAGTCTCTCTTTTGGTTTACTCTACCATAATCTTAGGACGTTGATAAGTCTATGAAAGAAATGGAAGGAATAAAAGGTAGGAGATAACGTTGAAGGAAAATGTAGGAGGATAATGATTGTAATTCCCCCTCCTGCTCATGTATAATAAAATAAATAAAACAGAATATGGAAATGGAACAACACCAAGTATAATGTCAATCGCATGTGTACAATGCAATGTGAACGCTGAATGGTATATGTTATTTGATTTAGAGGGATAGTTATTACTTTTGTAGTTGATGTTGATAAGGGGTGTGATTGATCCAAACACATCACCTCAAATCACCTCACTTAAGAGTGTCAATATTTCAAACAATACAACGCATCTCAAAGTGATCAAAATAGGATCACAATACTGAGATATCACACAACAGCTAATGAAGGTAAGTACATAGAAAAAATTAAAAACTATCACAAGATTAGTCAAAAGGTTATATAGTCCAATTGTTAAGGAGGATGATGATATGTAACACAATTCATTATGAGTTAAATCCCTCTGGATTTATCCAGTGCCGAATAGGAGGGGATAGGGAAGGAAAATTAGGAACAGAAATTACTTCATCTTTGGTTTCACCTAAAACTAATAGCATATCCCAAAAATTAATAAATAGCATATCCCAAAAATTAATAACATATTCACTCGAAACTAAAGTTTATCACCAAATTTCTAGGCAGCCTTAAAACTCAAAGCTAACGCAAAACAACCCACCATAATAACAATTTATAACAAAAATAATTCATCTTTGGTTTCACCTAAAAACTAATAGCATATACCAATAATTAATAACATATTCCTTCAAAACTAAAGTTATTACCGAATTTCTTAAAGAGCCTTAAAACTCAAAGCTAATGGAAAACAACCCACCATAACAATGTTTATAGCAACATCCACTGGTACAAATCCCTTGATAACTAGTTCAAAATAGGATTCGATAGGCTCGCAAATGGATCGATTACTAGGTGATTTTGATGGATTAGATTCCCCTTAGTCATGATGACAAAAACAAATAAGTTGTGATTAAACTTGCTAACCTATTTGTAATTTGTAAATATGGGCTAGGATACCAATATCTATATACCTCAATTTTCCAATAAAAAAAATAAAAAATATCTACTCTCCATGTCTGCTACTCCAGCCTAACAGTACATAGTCATACAAGGAAGGTTGGAACATGATTAGATTTTTAACCTACACTACCTTGACGTAAACAACTAGAAATTTTCTAACAAGAGCAAGCCTGAAATAAAGAAACAAAAAGTTGAAATTTGAGCTTGTTTTGCTGAGATAGGATTGAGGGATGGAGGTACTTAGGAGTGCAAGATAAAAGAATATGCTACTATTCAAAACAAATAAAATATAGAGTTTTATTTGTTTAATATAAAGAAATGTGTTTTAGTTGTTTGAGGTATTTGACTCAAACGAGGGTGTTTGAATAAATTAAGGAAACTTAGGATATTTGGTTATCCTTCGAAGGAGATATGACTAAGCGCAATTCGTATAACATCGTTATACTAGTTCCTTTGGGATGGGTTGCTTAAATTCTATTGATATAGGTTTAAGGGTAATAAAATTGATTGGAGTGTATGCAAATCTTGGTAAGATCTTTGGCATTAGATTATTTTAATTGTTTGATTTACTAAATATGGGTTACTTCCTTTATCATACTTTTTTATTGATGTACACAAGCATGGCAAGATGATCGAGATGTTCGAACTTTCATTTTGGAACTTACTCTATATGCTCTTTCATAAAGCAATTAGGTGTAGGATTGTTGTGGGGTAAATTGTCTTTGAAAGGGGTAAATAGTGGTTAGTATATGATGCTAGATTTCCTAACTTTGAATCTTTTGGATCCGGGAATTAGTTAGGGAAATGTTAATTGTAACGCTGCAAAAAGAAGACGCTCACGTCGCGCGCCACAAACAATCAACCCGAAAAATGCGACAATTTTTTTAAAAATTAAGTTCAGGGTGAGTCCGCACACTGTGCTCGAATTCTACAATGGGATCACGGTAAAGCTTCGTGATCAATGATGTTTAATTTAATCTCATTCGACATTTCACAAAAGATAAAGAGGGTCGTCATTCGAGTTAATTAGACTAATGTCAGATAATATCGTAATAACAATATTTCTGAATGTTAACTCTAGAGTAAGATGCAATTTACTTTAAAGTGAAAACACTAACCACTCGATTTTTATTTTTGTTTAATTGTCCATTTATATTACGTTATCTCACGAATTTAATACATTATAATATATAAAATAACTATACATTAAGATGTATACTTGGCCCTAATTTACTTTATTACATAGCATGACTGTATGTACTTAAATATACATAACACCATGTTTATAGTTAGTATAATTGTTATGTGGAAATTAAGTTATGTGTCCTACTACTATTATACTATGTAGTATATAATAATTAAACAAACCTAAGTAAGTAGCTGTCACATGGATAAACACATCAAGGAAGGCAAAGGACACGAGTCTTTGCCAAGTATTAGCTTTTCAAAACCTTGTTTAGATTTTATTGTTGGGGCGGTGGGTGGCTCAGCCAACCTCTGACAAACATTAAAACTCCCTCCTACTCCTTGCGTGCAAGTCATTCTCAGCCGGCCGCATCACTTCATTGAATTCTTTTTATTTTGCAAATCAATTAGATTTTGTAAATCTTATGCTCTGTTGGGTCTGCCTACCCTGGCCAAGTGAACTGTCGTGGAGGCTGTAGATGGAGCCACAGGCGAGGAGAGAGATGTGCAGACCGTGCTTTTAGACCCAGGCCGCGTGGACAGAGGGTGGTTGAATACAAACATGTTACAGGCACAATTTTAGGCGGGATGACTGGTTTGTTTTCTATCCTGGACGTGAGGAGATCTGGTATGGTAAAAACGGAGTTACAGGCCAGAGGAGAGGTGGGATTACCTTCATATTCACTGAGTGCTGTGGAGGTGTGTGTCCATGGCGGGGTCCACGGCCCCACTGCCACCTGGAGTCGTAACAGCGAGCAGGCTGTCCAACTATGTTGTTATCTGTTTAGTATCGAATGCAACGTCAAAACAAACGGGATCTTCCTTCACGATATACGCTTAACAAATCGATGAAGGGATAGTGACAGTGTAACGAGGAGATAGATGGAAGGGTATAACCACGTTTTTCTCCGAGCTCTTACCTGTCTCACGGTGCAGCCCGTGGGAGAGAAACTCCAGAGGTGGATCTGTTTCATGTCATAATGTTCACGAAGTAAGCGTTCTTTTTCATTCTCGTTTCGATATACGCATTAGTGGAGATTTAATTATCTCTGTCAATACTGTAGTAATGCATCTCCAAAGAGTGGATGAGTGTTATTACAGTCATAACGACTTTTAAAGTGTGCAAATAGAATAAAAGCCATCAAATTTGGGGAAATCGAATATCTTTAAACTATTGTTTTTACACATTTGTAAAAAGTCTGTAGCAGGGGTATAAAATCGACCCCTTTTTTTTTATTTCAATCAAATCGATTAGGGGACAACAGCAATTTGAGTTCGGCCTGGCAAAGTCTGTTAAGGAAGAACAGACTCAACGTTTGACAGTGCAGTCCTTTTTCTCTATGTAGTTTTGGGCGGACGTCACTTTTAGATGAAATAATACTTGCGTGGGTGGCTCCAGAATCTAGCCTTAGAATTACTACCTATAACTTCATTGGAATCCTTGACTCTGATTTGTCAAAGTTCTCGGTTACAATATCATCTCAGGGAATTTTCATTTATAGAAAAATAGGAGGATTTCCATGGAAAATGGTATGCAAATTGTGAGCTGTCACGGGAAAAACGTGTGAAAGTATAGTTTGGTGACCCATATATACACGTTTTGGAACTGGATAGTGCTTCCTTTCCACACGGCTCAAGTATTATCATATTACTTCAAACTCATTGGTAGTGATAGATTTGCATATACGATAACTCCATATCTCACAATTATTTTATATTGGAATGGTCACAACCATTTCAAATGACATTAAACCATTGATCATGTATGCATTCGACCACGAATTTGAGGGTAAATTATAATTCAAGTCATTTTTATTTAATATCAAGGTTTGAACTTATCCAATAATTTAGGATATTAATGTTAGTTTTCTTTTTGTGTTATAATGTCGTGGTTGGCGTGTCTTGTGTTTTATGGCTTAAGGTACTCTTGAATTTTTCAAAATCATTATAAACATATATGATAAAGTTTAAATTGTTAGATGTGTGTTCAATTGTATTTTCTTTTGTAATTTCTTTCCAACATACCACAAAAGAATCCAACAACATTTCCAATAATTTTCGAGTAAGAAATACTAACATTTCAATACAACTTTCCTTCAACATTTTGTTACAACATTTTCTACTTCATGTGGAAACAAATTTACAATAATGGAAGCTAAAGAAAACAAAGCAATATTACATTTTTCCTCCACTCAAGGTGGGTAAATACATGGTGGTTTTACATTGTCAACAACAAGGTTCCAATGCTCCAAATATCAACAAGGTGGCTCCTCCATAGTTTTGCTTGATTCACAACAAAATAAGGGGAGAGGCAACGCTCTCCTCCCAACCAAAATACCCAATGGAGAAGAGAATCCATCCTCTCCATTGGCCCCGAGCCCCAACCACATCACAATGGGAGAGAATCCAACTCATGGCAACTACAAGCTTCCACATAACAAACATAACATTTCACATGCATTCCATATTCCTTCAAAACAAGAGAATCAACCATCACAACAAGAGGGAAAACAATCACAACAACAAGTCACAAGGCTTACCATGAAAGCCACAAGAGTAAGACATATGGGGAAGCCACTTATGCCTCCCAATGGGAATGGGTGCCACCAAAAAGCCTCCAATGCAAACACAATACCCAGAACAACTCTTATGCCTCCCTCAAGTACCCTTTATCCCTCCATTCACTCTTATGCCTCCCTCAACTCTTATGGCTCCCTCAAAGTAAAAAAGAAGAAATGCAAGCATTTCTCTTACAAGTGGACACCCAACCCAAGCTCCCTCCTCAAGCACATGATCTCTTATGCCTCCCTCAATTAAGCTCCCCATAGTCTCCTCTCACTCCCAACTTAGGAATTCTACCCATTCCCAACAAGCATTTCAAACAACAACATTCAACACAACATAAAAATACATTCATATGACAAAAGAAACATAATGCAACAAAGGGGAAGCTCCTACCTTTCCATGGTAGAGCTTGCTCCAAATATGAAGTCTCAAATCCCTCCAAGGATCAAGCCGGCATTCACAAGCTCCAACAAAGTTCTCACAAGTATCCACAAGCTCCAAAATTCACACGCTCCTTCCAAATCCTCTCCTCTCCAAAATACAAAAAAAAGACTAAAACATGAAACTTCCAACCCCAAAACAAACAAGAGGATCAAATAAATAGAGAAAATAGAGGGATGGATGATGTGGCTCCAAGGAGGATGCCACCTCCTCTTCCCTCCACTCCACATCATAAGGTCAACATCAAATTCCAATGCACCATTAATAAGTTGGTTGAAAGAAAGGCAAGCAACTTACACACTCCAACTAAGCCCACTCCCTCAAAGGACAAAATTAAATTTGAAAGCTAGTGCAATTAATATTTTTACCCTTTTATCCCGCCAAAACACCTAAAAGACCCTAAATTTGGCCTTCCAACCCATAGGTAGGGTTGGCATGGGGTTTTAAGAGGTCCTGGGACAAGTTTGACTTGTCCCACAAGCTTTGAAATTTGGCCTCCAAGGCTAAATTCGAGTTTCCCATGTGCGGTAGAGTGTGCTACACTCAAACTCAAACACACACATCAATCCACAAAATCCCAAGTAAATCAAATCCTAATAAATGAACTTTCTTTGGTCACATCTTTGAATTAGTTTAGGACAATCTCAAATTAACTTAATTAACCCACTACCACCCATGGCTAACAAGGGGTAAACTCAAATCCAAGAAATATGAATAATAAGATAATTAAAAATTTCACTTACTAAGAGCAACACATACTAACATAAAACAAAAAGGAAAAAATTAAAACAAAACAACACATGATCCCTAGGTCACAATTTTCCCTTTATCGATAATTCTAACACACACACAATTACTTGTCATGCTTATGGTGACCTTAGTCTGGATTCTTCTCGATTCGATGTGGTTGGTCTCCACCCCCAAAGATTGTTGTGAATGTAATATACCCGCAGTAATGAAAATATCTCCTTCGCCTGTCGTTGGCCATATTAAACATTCATGCCAAATACACAATATAATCTAAAATAAACAACCCCGATTTAATATCATCTATGCAAGTACGATATCACTAACACTTCCTAAAGCACATTTCTATTCCACATATCATTTATATCAAAACGATCATCACATTAGTCAAATTATCAAGTTCTACTCAATATGATTAAATATATTCCATGTCGAATTAAGATAAATATCCCTGTCAAAAGTGTACAAATATCATCATCAAATGTCCACCAGTAAACCATATGCATCATATAAAGATCAAATCAATAACAGTCCCATGTCAATGATATCTACTAGCATGCTAAAACAAGAGGTCATAATAATCCATAGTGAAGTAATCAGTCTAAAGCAACAAAACAAAACGAAGTCGAAGGGAAGTGGGCACTACATTAATGATGTTTGAGTATTAGAATTCAATCATATAATCTATGTGATTACATTATTCAAACCCCAATACACTCGACACTTTGTTTCAGACATTGCAGGTCATTGACCGCTTGTTATATGTTGATTAAACTTTTTTGTCCTTAAAACAATGTTCGGATCGGGTTCTTATGGCTCCTTCTTAATTTTGACCTGGTATAATTTCTAGCTTGTGTAATGGCGTTGTTAGTATTTAGAAACATGGCACCTTTTCATTAAATAAAAGGTTCTTTTTATGATATGGTAATGGTAGCATTCTATTTCAATGTGTAGTCTTTATCATGATCGTTCTCGTGAACTAACTCAAAGCTAATAATTATGCGGATGGCTACTGCAGGTAGGAAAAAGAAGAAGAAATATTTCTAGAAGTTTCTTTGGTTTTGCTTATGAAGTTCCTTAGTAAGAATGCTTAATATATTGTAGATTTTAGAATGGTGTTTGTAGAGAATTTTGGAGGGCTTGTTGCCCTGGGGTCTTTTTTTTTGTGGAGCAATGTTGTCATAAATAGTTGAACACTAAAACTTTTAAGACATTCTTATTAATGATATAGTTTGATCACAATTTTTTATGAATATTTTGTTATATTTTAGAAACGTTTTACCCTTGTATAGTTTTCTCAATAAGTAATGGTAAACTCTTCTTTTGTGTTATAAATTAGTTTTGTAACCCTTATGGGTCATTGTATCAATGCAACTCTAGGCATAATCAAGTGGGTTGACAATCCCTTAAATTTAATAAAAAATAAACGAATAAATAAATTATATATATTTCTGAAAGTTGTGATCTCATTGATAAAATCTTATGTATTTATGTTGAAGAAGAGGAACTATCTTCTTGTGTAAAAAGGATTTACCTTCTACCCCTAAGCTAAACTAATAAACCTTATCCTGATGGTTGTGAAATGATAAATGCTATTAAAGTGAAATCAATGTTTAACTTTAGGAGAATCCTAGGTCTTAGTAAGTAGGGGGGATTGGTTAAGAAACCATAAATCTAGCTCATGGATTTTGAAACCCAAATTGTATTCTTTTGTCTAACTTAATCAAGAAAATCCTAAATGAAGCTTTTAACCATACTTGATAAATTCTTAGCCTCAATAAAAGACTTTGGTTAATAACTAATGAGATCATGAAGATGAATTCAATTTGATTCCTTTTTCCTTTAACCCTTGCCTTGGTACATTGATATCCTTCTTAAGCCACCACGATGCATGACCCTAGCCGCTTTCTATTGCGCAGGATCCGACCGACAGAGAAAAAAAAATCAATGCACATGTTAAAGCCATGGGTGGAAAAGGAAAAATATTCAGCGGCCACGCAATACTCAATTGCCATGCGAAAAATAAATCCCCTAGTACAAATAGGAAATCTGGGGGCATTAAAGTTTGAGACAAGGAAAACGAATATCAAATCTCCTAGATTGTAGGAAATGGTGATTAAACTTGTGCTCCTCTCGAATAAGGGATATTAGATACAAGGTAAGATTGAGCTTTATCCTTGTGTTAAAGATTATTTCATTGTTGTCTTTGAAACCCCTGAAGATAGGTATTTAATTTTTAGCCAACATTGGGTTTGGGGGAACACACTGGCTTACTACAAAACCATGGTATCCATAATTTTTCCCTTTAAAATAATCTTTCGATATCTACTAGATTTGGGTTCGCTTGTCAGGACTCTCGCTTCAGCTTTGAAACAAATCTTGTCTCACTGCTATAGGGGATACTCTAGGCTCGTGTGCAAAAATTGATGATAAAACCTCCATTCAAACCCATACTACTTATGCTCGAATCCTTGTAGATCTCAATACCTCCAAAGCCTTACCACCAGAAATCAATCTGCAGATCGGTGAAAGGCTCAGTTCAAGAGGCTAGACTATGAGGGACTTGCCTTTAGATGTCGACGTTGCTTCCAACCTGGTCATATTACAGATGATTGTGAACATTCCAAACGTAAGGAAAAACTTGTATGGTGGAAGGATTCTCTACCCGAACATCTTATAATTGATTCAGATCTGGTTGAGGAATCCCCCACAACCCGTCTTGGTTGGTTCACAGAACAATATAGAGAAGCTACCTCTAGATTCTTCTCTTGAGGGTGTTGATTCGGTGATCAAGAATGTTTCGAGCCCCCTTCCTGTAGGTCACATCCCTATCAAATCCATTACATTTGTTCTTTTTATTTCATTATATTTTAATGCGATGTTATTTACTGAGTCATTTATCATTAATCATTTCTTTTCCGTATGAAATGAATGAGGGGATTGGTTGTTTTAGGATAGGTTGAAGGTAGGTTGTTAAAATTTGACATGGGTCGGTCGATGTGGACATTGATAGCTTATACCTTATCATGCAAATTTGTAATAAGGTAAAACTCAAGTATAACCCATTCTCTTTCTTGTAGAGCATAATATTTTATGTCTTTCATGTTCTTGTTCTAAATTTGAACCTAAATTATAGAATGCTTGACAGAAATATTTATTCGTATAGAAATATGGATTTGAAATACATCGCATCAACTGTATGAAAGTCTACTCCAACCTTTAGATAGATGGTTATCTCATCCGAGTTTGTGAATTGGAAAATTACCTTGTACATATAAGAGGATATGTTGTTGGAAAAATGTTTGACCACCTTTGTATAGCATTGGTATAATAGTTCCTTTGGGATGATTTGCTTAAATTCTATAGATATAAGTTTAAGGGTAATACAATTGATTGGACTATAATGTAAATCTTGGTAAGATAGTTACATTAGATTATTTTAATTGTTTGATTTACAAAATATGGGTTATTTCCTTTATCATACATTTTGATTGTTGTACATAGCATGGCAAGATGATCAAATGTTTGAACTTTCATTTTAGAACTTACTCAGATGCTCTTTCAAACAATTAGGTGTAGGATTGTTGTGCGGTAGATTTTCTTGACAGGTAAATCATGGTTAGTATATGATTTTGGATTTCCTAACTTTTAATCTTTTGGATCCGGGAATTAGTTAGGAAATGTTAATGATGTTTGAGTATTAGATTTAAATCATATAATCTATATGATTATATGATTCAAATCCTAATACGCTTGACACTTTGTTTTGGACTTACCAGGTTATTGAACCCTACTTGTTATACGTTGATTAAAATTTTTTTGTCCTTAAAACAATGTTCATATCAGATTCTTATGCCTCCCTTCTCAATTTTGATATGGTATAATTTCTAGCTTGTGAAATGGCGATGTTAGTATCTAGAAACTTCGCACCTTTTCATTAAATAAAAGATTCTTTTAATGATATTGTTAATGGTAGCATTATATTTCAATGTGTAGTATTTATCATGCTCAGTTCTCATGAACTGACTTAGGCTAATAATTTTGCAGATGGCTATTGCAGGTAGGAAAAAAAAGGAGATGAAATATTTCTAGAAGTTGCTTCGATTTTGCTTATGAAGTGATTAGGGGATCATTTTAAAAAGTTCCCTAAACATCCCTAAATGGTGTCTGATTCAGAAGATTGTGTCAAGAGCTTTCCAATGACCGTAAGAACGAGACAAGCAGATACATTGGGAGATCTAGATATGTTCGGTCAAAGTTTAGACAATGGGAAAGTCAAATCTGGTCAATGGTCAATTTCTTACCAAAGGCATGGTACATGTGGCGAAAAGGTGAAAGGATTTTTGTTGGTATTTGATCTCTCTGGTCTTCAATGGTCATAAAATAATGATTTTAATTCAATCAATTTTCCTATCGGGGTCGACAGCGGTCTTATTCGTCATATATCATGTAGGGTTGAATTTCATATTATTTTGTAATTCTTTGCCATACATTATTACCACATTCCATGCATATATATATTAATGTTCAAACATTAGTATAAACCACATAATACCCACTTACCCACTTAGCCGCTATACATTATGCTAAGTCCCTTTGTAAAGCGGTTGTAGTGGAATCTTCCATGTGGAGGAGAGAAGGTGGTGAAGTGGTTGAGATGGGGGCGGTTAAGCCTAAGGTGGTCCATTGACCACTATACATTTGCATGGGAAAAGGCTTTAAAGCCTTAAACAAATTACATCCCACCAAATATGGGATTTAATCCCATTTCAACAAAAGCCGCCCATTATTTGGGTATGTAATCCCATTAAAAATGCAAATCGGCTATATGGGTATGTAATCCCATTAAACATGTTACAGGCTAGGTTAAAAATAGCCTAAGATAATATATAATCACATTATTATAGGGCCCTAACATTGTATAAATAGGGAACCCATTGGATTGTAAAAACACACACAAAATACGAAGACAAGCTTAGAGATCGGGAGGTGAATGAGAAATTGTTGTTGTGTGAAGACCTAAATTATTTTGATTATTATTGACCTATTATTTGTTAGGAAATAATAAATTAAATATTTGTGGCTAGCAGATTATTAATACTACCTAGTCACCCATAGCGCCACAAGAAATTATCATGGAGCCTAGAATATTGATTGGAGAGCCACAGGTGTTGTATTAGCATCCGGAAGGCTGGTCAAGAACCGGAGGTTTCGAATAGTGGATGGTACCACAGAGTGTGCCGAATACACTAGGAAATTGGAAATCGGGTGCTATCTTTCACCCTTGTCATGCGAAGGTCTAGATATTCTTCTAAGCAAGTTTAAATAGTTTCCATTAGTTTTTTTGTGAAAGTACTATTGTAACTTACATGTGTTTTGACTAGTGAAACAATTCAACCATGAACCTCGAGACGAGGAAATTACCGAACTCCATAATCAATCATTGTGCAATTGTCTTATTGTCTTGCATTTATTTTAAATTGATTACTTAAAAGGAGTAAATTATCAGTAAATAATTAAAGCCTATAAGGGTCCGAGATCAGGTAAATAAAAACTTGATTATTTTCGGATCATGAAGTCCCTTAGAAAGAATGCTTAATATGTTGTAGATTCTAGAATGGTGTTTGTAGAGAAGTTTTGAGGGCTTGTTTCCTAGGGTCTTTGGTTTTGTGGAGTAATGTTGTATCTTAAACAGTTGAACACTAAAACTTGTAAGACATTCTTATAAATGATATAGTTTGATCGCAACTTGGTTATGAATATTTTGTTATATTGTAGAAACATTGTACCCATGTATAGTTTTCTCAATAAGTAATGGTAAACTCTTCTTTTGTGTTATAATTTTGTTTTGTAACCCTTCTGGGTCATTGTAACAATGCAACTCTAGTCATAATCAAGTGGGTTGATGATAACTTTAAAAGTTAATAAAAATAAATGAATAAATAAATAAAATATATTTATATATATATATATATATATATATATATATATATATATATCTTAAAGTTGCGATCTCGTTGATAAAATCCCGAGTCTTTAAGTGGAAGAAGAGGAACTATCTTCTTGTGTAAAAAGGATTTACCTTCTACCCCTAAGCTAAACTAATAAATCTTATCTTGATGGTTATGAAACGAAAAATGCTATTAAAGTGAAATAAATGTTAAACTTTTGGCGTAATCATAGGTCTTAGTAAGTAGGGTGGACTAGTTAAGAAACCATAAATCTGATCATCGATTTTGAAACCCAAATTGTATTATTTTCTCTAGCTTAATCAAGTAAAGCCTAAATTAAGCTTTTAACCACACTTGACAAATTTTTATCCTCAATAAAAGACTAGTTAATAACCAATGAGATCATGAAGATGAATTCAATTTGAAATTTTTTCCTTTAATCCTTTCCTTGGTACATTGTTATCTTTCTTAAGCCACCACAATGCATAGCCCTAGCCACTTTCTATTGCAGGCTCTGATTGACAGAGACCAAAAAATCAATGCACATGGTAATGCCATGGGTGGACAAGGGAAAATATTCAGCAACCATGCAATACTCAGTGGCCATGCAAAAATGAAATCCCCTCATACAAATAGGAAATCTAGGGCATTAAAGGTGGAGACAAGGAAAATGAAGATGTAATCTCCTAGATTGCAGGAAATGGAGATAAAAATTGTGCTCCTCTCAAATCAAGGATATACTCGATTAGGATTGAAAGCAAAACAAAATCCTTTAAACAAAGTAATAAAACCCCTTCCTTCTTCAAAAAACTGTTATACGTTGGTTTGGTGATGGAGTGAGAGAAACAAGGGTCAGCCAAAACCAGGAAAACATGACATTACTAATAGGTCCAGATCTTATGCGAGTTGTTTTATCCTTGTGCTAACGCTTATTTCATTGTTATGTTTGAAACTCCTGAAGATAGGGATTTTATATTTAGCCAATATTGGGTTTAGGGGGAACTTTGACTTACTACCAAGCCATGGTATCCATCTTTTGTCCCTTTAAAATAATCTTTCGATACCGCTTAATTGGGTTCACTTGCCAAGACTCCCACTTCAGATTTGCAACAAATCTTGTCTCATTTCTATAGGGGATACTTTACGTTTGTGTGCAGAAATTAATGATAAAACCTCCATTCAAACCCATACTACTTATGCTTGAATCCTTGTAGATCTCAATACCTGTAAAGCCTTACCACTAGAAATCAATCTGCAAATCATTTAAAGGCTCTGGGTGAAGAGGCTAGACTATGAGGGACTTGCCTTCAAATGTCAACATTGCTTCCAAACTGGTCATATTACACATGATTGTGAACATTCAAAACATAAGGCCAAACTTGTATCATGGAAGGATTCTCTACCCGAACATCTTATAATTGATTAAGATCTGGTTGAGTAATCCCCTCCGCAACCCATCATGGATGTTCATAGAACAATACAGAGAAGCTACCTCTAGATTCTTCTCTTGAGGGTGTTGATTCAGTGATCAAGAATATTTTGACCCCCCTTCCTACAGGTCACATCCCTATCAAATCCATTGTAGTTGTTATTTTGATTTCATTATATGCAAGAAATAAGGAATGGACAGTGGTGGATAGGAAAAAGAAAGGAAACACCAAATCTAAATCCCCATCGTATCAGACAAGGTATGATTCTTTTCCTTTTGGTTTCTATCATTGCTACATCTGGGAAATTGGCTTGTTGTATGGCTATTGGGAAGCTGTGTTGTTGCAGATTGGTTGTTTAGTAGCTATTTTTTAGTAGTTGGACTGCTTTTACTAGTTTTAATCTTGGTAGATTATTTTCTGTAGTTGGGCTTTTTGAGGTAAAATCTAACTTCCGAGCACTACTATACAAGGGTATAGTCCCTTTCAAAATACTATTTACCCATGATAAAAGAAATATTTTTAAGTAATGTTAAATGTTGGATCCTTACGAAGGAGTTGGTCGCTCAAGCTAAACGGTAATTTTCCCACAACCTGGAGCTTGCACTTTTCACCTTGTGCAATGGAGGTAGGAAACAAGATTTAGCAGCTTGAGTATGAATAAATAACCTTGTGAGATATGGAAAGTGTCCTTTATAAATCAAATGAATTAAGCATGTTATTGACATATTATTGATGATCCTCTTTCAGAAAACTTGATCTTAAGAAATTTAGTCATTAGTATAAAAGAAAGAAGTCCACCTTTCTAAGAAGATTTGTACAAATCAAAACATGAATCTTCTAGATCGTACAGTCAATTTTTGAAAGATGTTTCTAGTAAATACATATCATTGTAAGATTTTACATCATGGGATGTCCTTAATCAGAATTATGTATGTGGTTGGACTTTTATGTTGTGCCTTATCAAAGAGAAAAGTGAATTGTTCATGATAGATGTTGTATGTTTCCTTGTTGCTTATGTGGTCAACGTTGTGTCAAGCTTATTAAGAGTTTGTTGTAGCCTTTCTAGTCACATGTGTTGTGTAAAGTACTCAAGAAACAAAAAAAAAAGTTATCTGAGTTTTTCAGTGTTGTATTTGTGTGTATTAGCGGGCATTACACTTTTAGACTAGGTTGCTTTGTAAAAATAGTTGTCTTTGGTGGTTAGTCTATTTAAATACAACATTTAAAATTTGTAGTAACCCTAAGCATTGGCACTACAATCAAACTCCATCACTTCACCATTCACTTAACATACCCAAATTTATATCTACATTTGACTTATTTGAATTATATTTTTTGGTCATTGATTGCACTACAATTTTTTTCACTTTCCCATTTTATCTCTTCATTTATTTGAACTTTGATAGTGAATGGAAGGCATCCTCTTCTCAAGTCTTTATTTTTGTTACTTTAAGATAGAATGGGGCTCCCTTTCTCCCCCTTGATATATTATTCACTTTCAAGGAGATTATATTATACATTCCTTGAAAAATTTCAAATCCAATGCGTGTGGTGTATTATCAAATATTTATTTATAAAAATCACGAGATAAAAGACAAGACCAACAAGACTACCACAATATGATAATTTTTGTTTTAAGAAATAGCGGTTGTAATAGGCTAACATTTCATATGAGGCCTTTGTTGAAACAGGTCACACATTCGCCGTCATGGGAGATTTTAGCTAACTCCAAGTATCCCCTGTTTATATCATAAATACCAACCGGCCTCTTCTAGCTCTTTTTTAGTCTTGTTTCTTACTAAGCAGATATAACCACCAACTCCTAACTAGTTAAAACATTCCACCCAACGATAAGGTGATATTTTATTCAAAACCCTAAACATGAGCGAAGGCATCCTCGAAACTTCCTCCAAAATGAATTGAACACCTGCCATTCCTCCACAAACCTCTATATGACGACTTCTTTTCCTTGAAATAACCCACAAAAAAGGGAGGACCCATAAGAAACCATAAGATGTGATAACTCAACCGAATGTGAGTGTAGGATATGGTAAATAGGTGGTGGGTTTATTAAAGTCTTCATGATCGAAAAATATGAGACCCAGTGTGAAGGTAGACCTAAAATTTGTTGAGCACAAGATAATATCGAGAGGGGGATGAATCAATATTATGATATTATTTCAAACTTCAATACTTAAACTTAGATCTATAATCACGAGCAATGTGAATATATCAAATCAATCAAAGAACAAAAACTTAATGCAAGTAAACACGGATATACGTGAAACCCTTTGGAGAAAAACATGAAGAAACTTCTTTCTTTATATATAATTCTTAAAAATTTGTAGGCACCAACCCCTGGAGACACCTATCCCAAAATTACAGTTTTGTAGGCACCAACCTACTGAAGCACCCACTCCTTTTGCTAAGCACCAACTTAGCAAGAGACACCGATCTCTTTGAATATGAAGGCATCAACCTTCCTTACAAAATTTGCTTTCCACTTTTGAACTTGTTGTTTCCTCAACAAATAATGGAAAATTCTTCTTCTTACTTTCAGATTTTTTGTTCTAAAATTCCGCCATTACGCTTCCTCTTCTTCTTCTTTTTCTTTAATATATTCAACTTGAATCCATGCTTAAAAAGTCTCATATGAATCTTCTTATATAGCCTTTCGTAACTTTCGAAAGGGCATTACATCCTTAAACCATCACACCCTTTCATTAACATTAGTCTTCCTTTATTTATTAATTTATTCTTTCTAAACAAATAATTAATGCCCCTTTGAATTAATTAATGCACAAATAAAGACTACCCCAAATAATTTAATTATCACCTAAACATTCAATTCAGCCCCTTAAGACAAGAGTGCTGCTCTCTAAGCAAGTCTTGGGCCCTCTTTTGCAATGCAAATCGTGGGCCTCCAAGGATAAATCACGGTCTTCATTAAAAAGCATTCTTTCTTTCTCATCATGGTTGTCAAGATCTTCCTTTTCTTGAATGTTTTCTCTTTACACATATACTACTGTATTTCCTATAAAGGCGACCCTTTTCACATATACAAATATTTTATTTCTTCTCTTTCTACTACTCTATATGTTGCTGGTTATTTCGTTGAGATACTCACAATTCCGTTAGTAATTCCGTTAGTTTCTAAATGATTTCCATTTACCGATTAAGCACCTCTTTTGACATCAATCAAAATATTTCCAATAATCTCACCCTTTGTCATTTATGGCAACCCCAAAAAAATAATCTCCTCTTTTGCAACTTCCTCTTGCCGTAGCTCCCCCTTACTACCATTCTCCCCTTTGACATCAATGGCAAAGGGTCATCCTAGGAGCTGAAAAATTTGCAAAGTTTTAGCTCCCCCTTAACCAATGCTACCCTTGACTCTTCAATGTAAAGATGTAAAAGAAATTACTCCCAACTTATGCCGTAGATATTCAAATGTCTCCTTTGGAAGTGGCTTAGATCTGCTATTTGTTCGATGTAGAGACATACTCCAACTTTACCTGTTTCTCTGCCCCTGCTCTCTTAAGAAGTGATATCTTATGGGAATGTGCTTTGTTCTGGAATGCATAACCAGATTCTTTGAAATACTTATTGCATTGGTATTATCACATAATATGGAGATGGGATGATCATACTCTACTTTGATATCCTTCAAGGTGCGCTGTTTCATCCATAAAATTTGCATACAACATAGTATGCTGCTATATATACTGCCTTCATTGTGGATAGGGATACAAAATTTTGCTTCTTATTTAGCCAAGATACTGGGTTGTTTCAAGAAAAAATGCTTCTCCGCTTGTACTTTTTTTTGTCATCTACACATCCTTCCCAATTTGAAATCTATATAAGCTATCAATGTGAAATATTTTCCTTTTGGATACCACAACATGTATTCCATAGTTCCCTTTAGATATATGAATATGGGTTTTACAACTTGTACATGAGTTTCTTTTCACCGCTTGAAAACGTGCCACCATACCCACTACTTGCATGATATCTGGTCTAATTGCTATCACATATAATAAACTCCCAATCATTGATCTATAGAGAAATTGATCAACATCTAGAGATTCGTCATCTTTGTTTAACATTGTTCTAGTGATCATTGGTGTGCTAACAGTGCACACTCCTCCATACAAAACTATTTCAACATTTCCTTCACATACTTGGTTTGGGATATAAATATTCCTTTATTAGATTGAGAAATTTGCAATCCAAGGAAAAAGGATAACTCACCCAACACAGGACATTTCAAATTCCTTTTGCATGTCTTTTGTAAATTTTCTAGACATTTCTTCATTGTCTCCTCCAAAGATTATGTCATCCACATATACAACTATAATTAATCGGTGTTCATCATCAGTTTTGATGTAAAAGATTATTGTCAAAGCATGTCCTCTCTTGAATCCTTGGGACGTAGATGTTGATCAAGACTTGAGTACCATGCACTAGGGCTTGTTTTAATCCCATACAATGCCTTTTTCAACCTACACACATAATCTTCATTTTTCGATAATAGAAACCCTTCGAGCTATTCTATGTAAACTTCCTCTTCTAAATTCCCATTTAAAAGGTTGTTTTGACATCCATTTGGTAGACTTTGAAATTTTTAAAAAGCGTGAAAGCAAGGAACATTACGATTGCTTCTAGTATGACATGGAAACTAGATCAAAAGTCTCTTCAAAATCAACACCTTCCACTTGAGCATACCCTTTTCATACCAATATTTCCATATTTAGAGTGAATTGACCATCTTCATTTAGTTTGTTCCGAAATACCCACTTAGTGCCAATCACATTCTGACTCTTTGGTCTGGGAACTAGTTCCCAAGTTTCATTTTTCTCAATTTGACTAATTCTTCTTCCATTGCCTTCAACCAATGTTTATCATGTATTTCTTATAAAAGTTATTAGGTTATACCTTAGATAGCAAAAAAATTACCCTTTCTCAAAATAATTTGTAATTCTTCTCCTGGTTTGAACCTTGGTATCAAGTTCTCCAATAATCTAACTTTAATCATGATTTTTCCGAACAAAGTGAGATGGTGTCTTGGTATCCCGCCTTCGATTGACTCCACTCTTCAATATCTTCTTCTTCCTCTTCTTCTTCTTTCACAAGACTTGGTATTTCTAAAGACTCTAACGAATTTTCTTTTCTCTTTAGATCCGGACCTCATCCACTCTAACACTTGCACTTTCTATGATAGTCCGCAACCTCTTGTTATAACATCCGAAGGATTTAATTTTAGTGGAGTACCAAGAAAATCCCTTAATCAAATCTTGAATCAAATTTTCCTAAGTCCTCTTCATTTCTTTTAATGAAACATCCGCTCCCAAATACCTTAAAATATTTGACTGAGGCTAGTCTTCCTTTCCATAATTCATACGGAGTTTTGTCATGGTTAACTCTAATTTGCACTCTATCCAAAAATATAAATGGTAGTACTTACCACTTCTTTCAATAATCTATCTCGATAGCTTAGTTTCATTTAGCATTGTCCTGAGCCATCTCTTGAGATGTTCAACATTCTTCCTTTCTACTTCTCCATTTTGTTGTGGAGTTCTTGTAGATGAGTATTGTTATCGTCGAATCACGTAACCCTTGTGCATATACTTGAACTCAGATTAGTGTGATTGGATAACATGGGTACTATCTCCAAGTTGTGGGACTTGCTACTTGAGATAGACCTCCTCGAGAAAGCCGGTTCTTGCTCCTAAACTACCCGCCACAATCTACTCTAATGCGGGATAAGCTAATTGTTCTAATCTAAATTTTCAAGGGACCAGGGAGAGAGAATGCATGAAATGAAAGCCTACACTAAAGTGGTGATACACCAAAAAGGAGGGTGGGAGATTAGTCTCCAAATTTGTGAAATACAGAGGCAAAGTGCACACTAGAAGAGGTGATGACATTCACCATAATCTAGCAAAATACATTCACAACAATATTCCAAACATACACAATGTTAGTGAATTCCTGCAAGAACATAATAATAGACACAATATTCTTGTAGAAAGATAAAAGGGCGCAAGAAGAATGATAAGAAAATATAGCGAGGGAAGATACATCCACAAACTTTGTATTTTATTGCTTCTGGTATGCATTGATTCGATCTATTACAAGATAAGGGCCGGATCACCATGCAAGGAGTCCACTACAAGGGCCTGTAACACACCAAGCTTCACAAAGAAATTTTGACAGAGCTTCCTCTACCCAAAACTCTCCCCATACATCGAGCCCAACACTCCAATTTATAGAAAAATGAGAAGGAGAAGAGAAGGAAAATGGAAATCCCGAAATCTGTCCTTCAACCACCTGTAAGAAACATTAAATTGAGTGAAATGATTTTATATTACTTTCAAAAGGCTCCCATACTGTCCCATGTGCTGCAAAGCGAGAGAAAGAATGATGACCATGCCTCTTGGTGCACTGAAATTTTTACCAAATAAAAACATTTTGAACCTGGCCACGTTTTCTTAAAAACTCAATTAATTTCTGATCAAATCCAGAATTTCTTGACTGCTGTGCATCAATCTTCGGAACCACGATTCCAACGGTACCAATTTTGTGCAATTTCGTTTAGAAATGCAAAAGTTATGGCCTTACGAGTGCAAGGCGGATTATTTTGGGCCAGAACCGAGTTCGCAGCGTTTTTGTCATTTGACGGGAATGAACATTAACTGACTGGAGTCGAATATGTTTCTGTGGTGTAGAGGATGTCGTGCTCATTCCAGAAAGTCCAATTTTGTGAAAATCAGAGCTCGGAGTCAAAAGTTATGGCCGTTTGAAGTTTCGCAGGTCAAACGTTGACTTTTCCTCTTCTGTCTTCGCCTATTTCGCGCTTTCGCGTCCCACGCGTCCCTCGCGTACTTTTGGCCCGGCTGTCCCAGGATGAAAAACTCTTCCTTCGGGTGATCCGCGCTTTCGCGTCCCTCGCGTACTTTTGGCCCGGCTGTCCCAAATGCTTTGTGCTCCTTGTCTGATTTAGATCAGCGAACCGCCGGTTCGCGTCCCACATCCACTTGTCCCACTTCACTTTGGGATCATGACCTCTTGTTCATTTCGCACGAACGAAGGTGGTTCGTGCCTTTGTGTCCCATTCATCCCGAACTGTCCCAGTTAAGCAGTTAGTCGATTTTCTCTCGATCGAACCGGCATTTAATGAAACGCCCGCCTCCCAAATACTTTTTGTCCCGAGATGTCCTCTTTAATTCATATGGGGTTTTGTGCTGATTTCGCGCGAACCGGGCGGTTCGCGCCTTTGTGTCCCGGATGTCCCAAATACTTTCTTGAGCAGGACTTAGCCAATTTTCACGATTTTTCCTGGATCAACCTACTTGCCTTCCTGCAACTTGGGGGTGAAAATTGGATAACAAGTATTGTATTTTAATTCCATGGTCTTCACAATATTTAATAAATTCATTTGACATGAATTCACCTCCTTGATCGACCTTAGACATTTTATCTTCAGCCTTGTTTCATTTTCTACTAATGCCTTGAAAGCTTTGAAATTTCCAAATGCTTGATTTTCTTTCAAAAATGCTACCCATGTCATTCTAGTGTAGTCATCAATGAGTAACATAAAATAACTCTCACCATGAATACTTTTCATTACGGTAGGTCCACACAAATCTGTGTGAATTAGCTCCAATTTTTTGGTGGATGAATACTCCTTTGTTTTGAATCTTGTTACGGTTTGCTTCCCAAACTAGCTTTGTTTGCATAGAGTACTCGAAGGCTTTGTTATTTTAGGCATGTCCCATACGGCCACGCTTATTGCTTATCTTCACAAGATTATCAAAATTTATATGTCCCATCCTTCTATGCCATAGCTAACTCTCCTCAACTTGACTTAGGCAACACTTTTCTTCTTTTTTTTCTCTCGAGCATATATAGATTATTTGCCTTTCGGTGGAAATCTACAATTAGTTCTCCTGTATCTGCTTTCCTTATTTCACATCCTTTGGCATAGAACTTAAGAGTGTGTCCTTGATCACACATTTGACTCACACTCAAGAGGTTATGTTTTAATCCTTCAACATACAAAACATTCTCTATTTTTGTTTTTCCATTATCTAGACTCAGCATACCTTTGCCAACAATCTTCGTTGTAGCATTATCACCAAATTTTACTATACCTTCATTTACTTTCTTTAAGGAGAGAAACTTACTTTTATCACCAGTCATATGTCTTGAACATCCGCTATCAATGTACCACTGTTGTCCTTCATCTCGAGCATGAAAATTTGTTTGAATGAGCATGGATTTTTCTTTGTCTATCCCATCTTTCTCCTGCTTCCTTGTCCAGGATTTCGTAGCCTCCCTTTTCTTTGTATCTAAAGGCTTTGTCTTTTGATCTTGTCTCAAGTCAAACACACTTCTACAAAAGCGTGTTATATGTCCATAATTATTACACTTATAGAAGAGATAATGGCTTCCTCGTTATAATAGGATAGTGGAGTAAATGAATTATAGTTCATATCCAACACTCTATGGGCAGATTTTGGTTTGTTCTAGGCTTCATTATCTCTCATTCACTTTCTACAATCTATCTTTTTATGCCCATATATATTGCACGTGATAAAAATAATAACCATGAAAGGACATTTCGAACTGTTCATATTCCTATGTCGTGGAGTAAATGGTCTTTTGATGTCGTTCTCTTTAACACCTTTCTACTTTTATTCTTCGTAGGTGCATTTATAATTTATATATAACTTTTGTGTTTTCTAAACCTTGCTTCTCCGAATATCAATGGATTTAAAGCTTTTGTTAGCGAATTATTAAGACATTTTTGTTAGTAGTTGTTAGAAAAGCACAGTTATGTAACTATTTTCCTCCTGTTGTCCTCTCTCTCGCAGCCTATATAATGGCATGCTCTCTGTATTAATTGATATAGCAATCAATAAAACATTGTTGGAGTGCCATCATTGGTATCAGAGCTGATGCACGAGCCAGAACAGAAATATGACCATATCGAAAATGCCATAGTGCATGATGGATTTCTTTCACGGAGGTAGATCGAAAAGTTCCCACGTCCAATTCTGAATTAGGGAATCATATTCAGCATCCATACCCTGTTTCCGCTATGGTTGGTCTAATGCCTCACGAATAGTGTCGGGTTCAATGCTCTCAACAAGCTCGAACTCATGAGTGTAAAATTTACCTCATGTCTAGCTTGACTTCGTGTTCTGACTCCCGTAGAAGTACCAGGAAGTGAGTTTAGGTGTGCATCCCTAATAGTATTCTGGACCCATTTCAGACGTTGGTGCTACTAATGTGAAGATGTGTTTTCCAGTGTGCAAAGATCAATGAACAAGTATCCACTTAGCTCTTCTTCTCTCGAGAAGAATCATCTTTCCCATCATCCGGATGTGTGAGAAATCTATGTGACGAGGTTGGTTTGGATCTCCATTGTGTGGCAGGGAGTCAAAGGACGACTCATCACATACCACATCTTGACTCTTGTAGATCTTCTTCATCTTAGGATCCATGAGATGATATGCCTTTGAGGTAGTACTATACCCCAAGAAAGACATAGCAGTGTCTTTGGATTGATCTTCTTCCTTCTCTTATCAGAACATGCATATATGCAAGACAACCAAAAACTCTCAAATGATGAAAAGAAGGTTTACGACCAATCCCATACCTCTTAAGTGTCTTGTTCTCGAAAGATCTTTGTGGGTGCCCGGTTGAGTAGATACATTGTTTTTCTCGGACTACTTCGCCCAAAACTAATCCTCTAACTTGGCGGTTGAGAGCATACAACGAGCCATCTCCATGACATTCCTATTGTGGCTTTCAAAAATCTCGTTTTGTTGGTGTTATCACCGAATCACAGCACCCCTGTGCATATATTTGAACTCACAGTGTGATTGGATAACATGGGTACTATCTCCAACTCGTGGGACTTGCTACTTGAGATAGACCTCCAGAGAAAGCTGGTTCTTGCTCCTAAACTACCTGCCACAATCTACTCTAATGCAGGATAAGCTAACTGTTCTAATCTAAATTTCCAAGGGACCAGGGAGAGAGAATGCATAAAATGAAAGCCTACACTAAAGCGGTGATACACCAGAAAAGGAGGGTGTGAGAGTAGTCTCCAAATGTGTGAAATACGAGAGGAAAGTGCACACTAGAAGAGGTGATGACAGATTCACCATAATCTAGCAAAATGCATTCACAACAATATCCCAAGCATACACAATGTTAGTGAATTCCTGCAAGAACATAATAATAGACACAATATTCTTGTAGAAAGATAAAAGGGGCAAGAAGAATGCAAGAAAATATAGCAGGGGAAGATACATCCACAAACTTTGTATTTTATTGCTTCCTGGTATGCTGATTCGATTCTATTACAAGATAAGGGCCTGGATCACCATGCAAGAGAGTCCACTACAAGGGCTGCAACACACTGGCTTCACAAAGCAATTTTGACAGAGCTTTGCTACCCAAAACTCTCCCCATACAATGAGCCCAACACTCCAATTTATAGAAAAAATGAGAAGGAGAAGAGAAGGGAAAATGGAAATCCCGAAATCTGTCCTTCAACCACCTGTAAGAAACATTAAATTGAGTGAAATGATTTTATATTACTTGCAAAAGGCTCCCCATACTGTCCCATGTGCTGCAGCAGAGAAAGAATGATGACCATGCCTCTTAATTGCACTCCCAGCTACCAAATAAAACACTTCGTTCTTGAACCCGGCCACGTTTTCTTAAAAACTCAATCAATTTCTAATCAAATCTGGAATTTCTTGATTTCTGTGCATTGGGCTTGGAACCACGATTCCAACGGTACCAATTTTGTGCGATTTCATTGAGAAATGCAAAAGTTATGGCCTTCTGAGTGCGGGCAGCTATTTTGGGCCTGGCAGGCGTTTTCTGTCATTTGACGGGAATGAGCATTAACTGACTGGAGCCGAATATATTTCTCTTATTTAAATATATCTACCCTCATCAAAAATAAGAAATCCAGTTTTTGTGGCGTAGAGGACATCGTGCTCGTTCCAGAAAGTCCAATTTTGTGAAAATCGGAGCTCGGAGTCAAAAGTTATGGCCGTTTGAAGTTTCCGGACCAAATGTTGACTTTTCTTCTTCTCCTTCGGCCGCTTCGGCTTTTCACGTCCCACGCATCCCTCTATCCCATTTAGCACAGTGCTGAAATTTCCCATTTCGCCGCCCGGCCAAAGCCGTTCGCGTACTCGCGGCCCGGATGTCCCATTTGATTCGGACCGCTCGGGAAAAATTTTCCGATTCGGCGGGCTCGCGTATTTTTGTCCGCGGCGTCCGGACTTTAAGTTCTCATTTGGCTGATCCGGCCGGTTAGCGTATTTTTGTCCCGCGCGTCCCGGACTTTGCAAGGACTAGGACTTAGCCATTTTTATGATTTTTTCTGGCCCGAGCTTGTTTTTTGCAATTTTTTACATTTTCTCAGAACTTGCTCTCTTCTTCTTGGACAGGGAGTTAGAAAAAATATGAGGGGACCCTAGAAATATGAATTTTTGCCTGGACTCAATATAATTGCTTGGGACAAAAGAATTTGATGCATGTTATCAAAATTACCTTGAGGGGTGAATTTTGGATAACTCGGTTTGGAGCATGTAAGTGCAATCGATGATGTTGAATGCCATGTTGCTTTAGGTATGCTAATAACTTCTTTGACACAAATTCCCCCTTGATCGAGTGGAGGAGAAGAAGAGATGAGTGGAGAATTGTTCCTTGATCTTGGCACACTAGAAAACACATCTTCACATTAGCAGCACCAATGTCTAAAATGGGTCTAGAATACTATTAGGGATGCACACCTGAACTCACTTCCTGGTACTTCTATGGGAGTCAAAACACGAAGTCGAGCTAGACATGAGGTAAATTTTGCACTCATGAGTTCAGTTGTTGAGAGCATCGAACCTGACATTGTTCGTGAGGCATTAGACAAACCATAGTGGAAATAGGATATGGATGCTGAATATGATTCCGTAATTCAGAATCGGACATGGGAACTTGTCGATCTGCCTCAGGTAAGAAATCCATTGGTGGTAAATGAATTTTCAAAACAAAATATAAGGAAGATGGTTCAATCGACAAACACAAAGCATGACTTGTTGTAAAGGGTTATGCTCAGCAAGAAAGAATTGACTATGACGAGACCTTTTCACCCACTGCGAAGATCAAAACCATCGAGTTTTCCGTGCACCGGCAGCACAAAATGGATGGAAACTTGTGAGATGGATGTCAAGAGTGCTTTTCTAAATGGTGATCTAAAAGAAGAAGTGTACATGGCCCAACTGAAGTGTTTGTAGACGAGCATCAACCACACAAGGTATGTCGTCGATAAAGTCTCTTTATGGACTCAAACAAGCACCGAGGGCATGGTATATAAAATTTGATGATCACCTATTTTAGCATGGATTCACTCGTAGCCCTCGATACAAAATTGTATATCAAGAAGGTAGGAACAGAGATTGTCATTCGGTTTTGTACGTAGATGATCTTGTGATCACGGGAAGTTACGAGATTCTTGTAGATGATGTAAAGAATGATTTGAAGAAATCCTTTGACATGACCGATTTGGGGCTACTTCACTAATGTCTTGGCTTAGAGATATGGAAAAATAAGAATCATATCTTTGTCTCCCAGATGAAATATGCCAAGACACTCCTAGAAAAGTATGGAATGTCAGATTGTAAACCAATGTCCGCACCTATGGAAAAAGGTTTGCAATTATCTAGACTCCAAGATTCACCAGAGGTAGATGGCACTCTACTACAGCTTATGGGGAGTCTCATTTACTTGACTTATACCAGACCGGATCTTTGCTTTGCGGTGAGCTATCTCGCGGATTTATGCGGGAGCCAAAGAAATGTCATTAGATAGCAGAAAAGCATGTGTTGAGATATGTCCGAGGTACGGTTGACTTTTGTCTGGAGTATACAAAGAACACTCAGTTCTTTTTGTAGGGATATACAGACTTAGACTATGCGGGGATCCGTTGATGACAGGAAATCCACTTCAGGATATGTTTTTCATCTTGGATCTAGACCTATCTTGTGGATTAGCAAGAAGAAAACTATTGTTTCTCTCTCATCCACTGAGGCTAAATACCGCACCGCATGAGGAGTTGTGTGTGAAGTAATTTGGTTACGTCACATTCTTGTAGATATAGGGATTCCTGAAGAGAAACCTCCCATCATTCACTGCGATAATCAAGGTGTGTTGAAGCTTGTGAAGAATCCTGTTTTCCATGAACAAACAAAGCATATTGAGGTCAAATGTCACTACATTCGTGAACAGGTCTTGAACCACCAAATTCAGCTCCAGTACTGCCCTACTGATTTTTAGATTGCAGATATTCTCACCAAGCCTCTCGACAAAGTGAAGTTTGATTTGTTTAGGGGGTACATTTGTAAGAGCAATGTATTAAGGGGGGAATGTTAGCGCATTATTAACACATTGTTGTTAGTAGTTGTTAGTAAATAGTTATGTAACTATTTTCCTCCTGTCCTCCCTCTCGCAGCCTATATAATGGTGTGCTCTCTGTATTAATTGATATAGCAATCAATAAAACATTGTTGGAGCGCCATGTGCTTTCTCTAGATTTTCTTCATATCCGAGTCCGATTTGTTGTATGGTGATCTTTGATTTTCTAGAATCTCATCTAGAACCTTAGTAATCTTTTCAAATTTCAAGTTTTTCATTAGTTTGGTATTTACCTTTTCTAAGTTTTTTCTCATCGCAACAATCTTTGACTTACACTTTTCACATTCTTCTTTTTCACCTTAAGGCGACTTCTCAACCCTTCCTCAATTCTCTTTACTTCTTCAATCTGGGTCTTGTGTCAATGATTAGATTCTTTGATTCTTCAAGACTCTGTGCTGACTTAGCTTCGAAAGATTGATTTTGTTCTTCATATTTCTGGAGCTGAAGTCTTTGCTTATGATTCCTCTTTTTGAGTGCTTTTATTTCACCCAATGCACAAATGAGTTCTTATTCGAGTTTTACCTTACCTTCTTCTTCTATGTCCTTGATTCCTTCCAAATCAACTTTGTTAGTTGATGAACCTTCTTCTATAGCCATAAACAATGTTTCTTCATCATCTTTATCGAATCACTTATTCCGCTTTCTTCGGATGAGATCTACCTCTTTTTGAATATATAATCTTCTTTTGCTTTTCAATTTTTTTCTTGCCTCTACTTTTCTTGAATTCTCTTTTGAACTTGGGCTTGCTTTCTTCATCTTCGCTATCTTCCTTCTCTAGGAATTTAGCTACAAAATGACCAATTTTACCACAGTTAAAACATTTAAATGGTAACTTACCTTTGTATCTCCCGGATCCTTTCTTTAGCTTTCGAATGAATAAAGCTTCCTTTTCATCTTCTTCGTTGTTTGATTCATCATTTGCTTCAGATTCCTTGATTGCCTTTTTCTTGAGACTTTGAATGCGACTTGCTTCTTTGTTGGTTTATTAGATTCGGTCCTAATTTCACCAAGCCCTCAATATTCCATGTAGTTCATCCATGCTTAGCTTGTCAAGATCCTTCATTTCTTCGATGGCAGACACCTTAGCATCAAATCTTAATGGTAAAGATCTTAAGACCTTCTGGACGATCATAGGTTCCTCAATCTTTTCTCCAAGCCCTCTTATGGCGTTGATAACTTCATCCACCCACGGAAGATAAGCTATAACATCTTCCTCATCCTTCATTTTTAAGCTCTAAAATTTTCTCCTATGGGTTTGAAGCTTAGCATGTATGACCTTATCATCACCTTCATATATTGTTCGAATTTTATCCCATATTTCCTTTGTCGTGTCACATTGCATTAGCTTGACAAATTCAGACTTTGACAAACCACACAAGATTGTGTTCATCACCTTGGCATTGTTTTCAAAAGCCTTCTTACCCGCACTTGGTCATTGGCGAAGTTGATGGAATGATATATCCGACTCAAGCTACTGATTGCCGAATATCAAACCCTAGTGCCATCAGATAGGTTCTCATTCTTACGCTCCAAAATGCATAGTTTGTTCTGTCAAACAACGGAGAACCTTGTTCGAGGAAAAACCTTCTTGTACTTGACTAGCCATATGTGCTCCGAGATCTACCATCCATCATAAATTGTTCTGAAGGAACCTACTCTGATACCAATTGTTGAGCAAAAGATAATATTGAGAGGGGGTGAATCAATATTATGATATTATTTCAAACTTCAATACTTAAACTTAGATCTATAATCACGAGCAATGTGAATGTATCAAATCAATCAAAGAACACAAAACTTAATGCAAGTAAACACGGATATACGTGGAAACCATTTTGGGAGAAAACCACGAAGAAACCTCTTTCTTTATATATATTTCTCAAAATTGGTAGGCACCAACCTATTGGAGACACCAATCCCAAAATTACGAGTTTTGTAGGCACCAACCTATAGGAGCACCCAATCCTTTTGCTAAGCACCAACTCAGCAAGAGTCACCGATCTCAAATCGAATATAAAGGCACCAACCTTCCTTAAAAAAAAAAATTCCACTTTTGAATTTGTTGCTTCCTCAAATAATGGAAAATTTTTCTTCTTACTTTCAGATTTATTGTTCTAAAATTCTGCCCTTAGGCTTCCTCTTCTTCTTCTTTTTCCTTAAGATATTCAACTTGAATCCATGCTTAATAAGTCTCATATGAATCTTCTTATATAGCCTTTGTACCTTTTCGAAAGGGCATTAAACCTTAAACCATCACACCCTTTCATTAACATTATTCGGCCTTTATTTATTAATTTATTCTTTCTAAACAAATCATTGCCCCCTTTGAATTAAGTAATGCACACATAAAGACTGCCCCAAATAATTTAATTATCACCTAAACATTCAATACAGCCCCTTAAGACATGAGTGCTGCTCTCAAAGCAAGTCATGGGCCCTCTTTTGTGCAAATCATGGGCCTCCAAGGATAAATCACGGTCTTCATGAAAAAGCTTTGCTTTCTTCTCAAAGCATGGTTGTCAAGATCTTCCTCTTTCTTGAATGCTTTGTTCACTTTACACAGAATATTGTTGTATTTCTCCTATAAAGGTGACCCTTTTCACATATATAAATATCTAATTTCTACTCTTTTTGCTACTCTATATGTTGCTGGTTATTTCGTTGACATACTCACAATTCCGTTAATAATTCCGTTACTTTCCGACAGATTTCCGTTTACCATTTCAGCACCTCTTTTGACATCAATGACAATATTTCCAACAAAATTTCCAAAAGCAGATCCATTCCAAGCATGCCGAGGTAAATCAATTACATTTGGGCTGATATAAGATGCGAGGCACTTCTCCACAATTTATTATAAGAATCATATAATTCTATCTTTACTCCACCGGGTATGACATGACCATTACCAATTTATAAGAATCATTCTTAGTGGTATCGCCACGATAATAATATCTATTATCTCACATGAATTAATCCGATCAAGGGTTTCTTGCAGAGGAAGTTCAATAGATTTTTGAGTAATGGGATTGCAAATATATAATTTGTAAGTATGGATTTTGTTCATACTAACTTGTCATTCTATTGGAGAACTAAAAATAAGCTTCGCATCCCCTCTTATAACGGTGCTCAATCGATTAATTACTTCATCTTTGGTTTCACCTAAAAACTAATAGCATATTCCAAAAATTAATAACATATTCACTCGAAAGCGAAAGTTTATTACCAATTTTCTTGGTAGCCTTAAAACTCAAAGCTAACGCAAAACAACCCACCATAATAACAATTTATAACAAAAATAATTCATCTTTGGTTTCACCTAAAAACTAATAGCATATACCAATAATTAATAACATATTCCTTCAAAACTAAAGTTATTACCAAATTTCTTAGCAGCCTTAAAACTCAAAGCTAATGCAAAACAACCCACCATAACAACAGTTTATAGCAACATCCATCAAGTGGTACAAATCCTTCGAGATAACTAGTTCAAAATAGGAGTTGATAGGCTCACAATCGTTATTAGGTGATTTTGATGGATTAGATTCCCCTTAGTCATGGCGACAAAAACAAATAAGTTGTGATTCAACTTGCTAACCTATTTGTAATTTGTAAACATGGGCTAGGATACCAATATCTATATACCTCAATTTTCTTCAACAAAAAAAAAAAAAAAAATCTACTCTCCATGTCTCTCTTGCTCCATCCTAACAATACATAGTCATACTGAGGAAGGTTGGAACATGATTAGATTTTTAACCTACACTACCTTGACGTAAACAACTAGAAATTTTCTAACAAGAACAAGCCTAAAATAAAGAAACAAAAAGTTTAAAATATGAGCTTGTTTTGCTAAGATAAGATTGAGGGATGGAGGTACTTAAGAGCGCGAGATAAACGAATATGCTATTGTTCAAAAGAAATAAGATAGAGATTTTTATTTGTGTATATAAAGAAATGTGTTTGAGTTGTTTTAGGTATTTGACTCAAATAAGGGTGTTTGAATAAATTAAGGAAACTTAGGATATTTTGTTATCCTTCGAGAGGAGATATGATTAAGCACAATTCATATAAATTATGATATTATGTTATCCTTCGGAGGAGATATGTTTTTGTAGATGTCATATATCATTGTCTTATATGCAAATAAACTTCATTCAATTAATAATGTCAATGAAATATTTACATCCGCAAACCTTCGTAGGAGGGGTACTTATAAAAAAATAAAACCCATTTACACCTCTATCTTTCCGATATGAAACAGATCCACCTCTAGTCACAAATCAACTCCGATTCGAAAATTATTAAGTACTGACCTTAAGATTAAAAACAAGAAGGATCATAAAACAAGTTCAAATCTAAAATCAAGGATGAACCTAAAGTTTCAGAAGTATTCACTGATAATAGCTACAAACACGTTTTATAATAAATCAAGAATTAATAAAACATTCCCTCTCCACAAGCCACACAAACAAAAAAATATTATAAATAAAGTTGAATATATATTTAAGTATTACCAACGCTATTCTTACGCCTTTTACATTTGATGGTACCAAAACAACACTAGTATTTATATAAACACAGAGGAATACATACTGCACTAAACACCTTAGATCCAGAGCTTATTTATTCTGTCCATATCTACATCATCTTCATACACGACCCATACACACACAAAATAATATGACTTTCCCTTCCTTTCAACATACCTAATTTTTTTTATCTTCACAGATTTTTGAACAATTAAATTCCTTCATAAAAGTTTGATGCACTAGTATCACTATAATTAATAAAAAAATCTTTCGCCATTGTTTTTGATAAAAATCTCACGAAGGAGATTTCCGTATTTGATGGATGCATTCGACATGTATAGATAACAACATAGTTGGATGGCCTGCCATACACCATGCAGCACCCAGCGAAAGTGGAGGTAATACGCCCCTGACTGTCTCCACGTTTCCACCTTGCAGCACCCAATGAAAGTGGATGTACTCCTCCCTCATGCGCTAGCTGCTTACTGCGCATCCTTTTCCTGTCCCATGCGCCTGGGACTGTATTTTTTCTTCCTCCTTGCTGCGTGCACGACCATGGCGGTTGTAGATTGGTATAACGTTTACGGATGCACTGTAGCAATGCTTAAACTCATTTTTTAATTCCCTTGCTTCTCACGCGGTGTGGGTAGATCAAAGCAGAGACCGACCTAGAGGAGGCGTAGGTTTTTCAAAAATCTAGTCAATAAGTGTTAGGTTGATTGAACCTGGCAATATCTCCAAAATCTAAACAAATAATGGAAGTGGCGGTCCTATTATTGTCTTGCACGCAAGTTGAAGGTTTTAATTGATGGACAGGTGGTTGTGAAGATTCACCGCCCTTAACCAAGAGATTTAAGAATGGTTGAAAAAAAAAAAACTCCCCCAATTTGTCTCTCATTCATTTAATGTTCTAAGGTGTCGTAAACGTATGAATAACTTAGACTGATTTATGGATAAATTTTGTTAATATATCTATATATGTATATTAATTATAATGTATTAAGTTTCGAAACAACGAAATATAATCGAATGATAAAATAAGTATATATATATTATATAATGTATTAAATTTTGAAATAACGTAATATAACCGAATAATAAAGTAAGAATAAAAATAGAAGTGGTTAATGTATTCAATTCAAAATAAATTATATCATCCTTTTGGGTTACCTTTCCGATATATTGTTATCACGATTTTTCAGGACATTGACAAACCAACTCGTATGACAACCCTATTTATCTCGTGGGCGATAATCGAGATAGATTCAAATATCTCTTACCTTGAATCTTTATCGTGACTTGTAGTTCGAGTCAGCTGTATATGGGCACAACCTTTAAAAAAAAAAAATTGTCGCATTTTCGGGACGTTTGTTTGTTTGTTGCAAGCGTCGTCATTGTCATCTTGCCGGAGCGCGGCGTTTTTTTTCAAGGTGTTACATTTTGGTATCGAGCCGGGGTTGAAAGTTTGGGACCCTTGGGCACACGCAAGAAAACACGAAACAGAACACTTAACTTATTATTGAGCTAATACCTTTAAAATATAAAGTCATAATGTTAATAATTATAGTAAATAACAAATTTAGAAAAGCTGGATCAAGACTAAAGCGATGAACTAACTCTCGCCTTGATGCGTGCGGGAGGCGCGGATTGGGTGAGGGTCTCTTCACATAGACCTAGACATACCAACAGAGCGAGGCCGTAAGCGGCCCTTACGCCTCAGATTTTGCAGACACTCCAGGATGTCAATGCCTTTATACGCGGAGAGCCCTTGGGAGGACGACATTTGCTAGGCATAGTTTGGAGCCATCGGTAGATGCCCTTTAGGCATCTCCTCGACAAAATTGAGGAGCACTGAGTACTGAGAATTTCCGTGAGTCACCACAGAGAGGACATGGGGACAGGATATTAGGACATAGGGACAGTGTCTTGAAGCCCTAGACCAGGGAGGATCATTTTGATAGACCTAGGAGTTGTCATACTTCAGTGCGAGATCATATCGGGAGATCACGAAGCGTGACCCTCTCACTATTCGGGTGATACTGAGGTGGTTTTCATATAGGCTTAGAATCACTGGTTGGTGAGCTTAGTGGATGTCAAGCTTTGTCTAGTTGTAGTAGCAACACGAAAGCTCGTGTTGTGATCCATCTCCGAAGGATGGAGCAGAGTCGGTGGAGGGCCGAGGAGAAGCTCCATGTTGACTTAGAGAGGCGATTACAGGAGTTGTTTGAGGAGCGTTTCGGGAGCGGTATTTACCATGGAGATTTATCCTAAAAATGCGGATAGACGAGTTTCATGACCTCCGTCAGGGATCGATGACAATAAAAGCTTGAGTATGAGAGTCGATTTCGGACCTACTCATCACGTAGGCTATATGTAGGATGAGCGGTGCACGGATTCACGAGTTCATCCAGGGGCCTAAACTTGGATTTAGCCGGCGCGATGCGCATTCACCGCCTGAGACGTTAGCAGAGGCCGTGGAGAAGGCCTATATTGCAGAGGAGACACGGGGAAAGACATAGCGAGGCTAGAGACGAGTTCGGAGCCGTATCAGCAGAATGCTGAGGATAGTAGGTCGAAGGGTCAGCTCCTCCTCCAAGAGGTGGACGAGCTCGGGGCAAGTTTCTTTAGGCCACCACGGCATCGGAAAACAAACTGACAATGCCCACCTTACCGACCTCCTCGAGAGATTTGATGCACAGAGAGGGCGTAGTATGGAGCCTCCTCCTAGGGGTCCCATGAGGACATTTGGTGCACCAAGAGCTCAATCTTAAAGGATCTCGTCGCAGAGACCTCGGCAGATCCATAGCCGGATCATCGGGATCTGTATCTCGATCATCTAGAGTACAGTGGAGCCTGCTCCCCCGGAGAGGACCATGAGCAAATTTGTTATGGTTGCGGAGTTGTTGGACATATTTGGAGAGATTGCCCACATAACCCTACCAAGGGTAAGACACAGAGCTCGAGCCTCCATTTGTTGGAGATATGGCATGGAGTCATCGGATCTACGCAGCGGTCGATAAGCGCCACGGCCGAGCATATGAGTACTTGTGATTGAGACGACAGTAGTGTTGGTGGTATTTCCACCTCTATATTATTTGACTTTGGTTCTTCGATTCTTTTATTGCACCATCCTTAGTAGAGCGTTGTAAATTTGGTGGCGGTTAGTGTAAAACGTAGTTGGGACGTTGAGATGGCCAGGAGCTATGATTCCGTAGACTCCTTAGTCAAGGAGTGTGTAGTGAATTTGGGACCCTTCACCACTACTTCGATCTTAGGATCCTCCCATTAGGATCTTATGGCATCATCTTAGGCATGGATTGGTTGTCCGCCCACAGAGCTAGAGTGGATTGTTACCATAAGACTATTGCTTGCATTGGTGATCTTGGGGCCTAGTTAGTGATATCAGGGGTTAAGAGACCCGTTTTATTCGCACCATCTCCATTATGCAGCTTAAGCGGTGTGTGCGACGGGGTTGCCGAGGTTGTCTTTATTCTGATTAGTGACAGATCGAGAGGATGAGTCGGGGGACCTTACCTCGATGATCATCCCATCTTATCGAGTTTTTGATGTGTTTCGGGAGCTACTGGATTACCTCCCCACGTGAGATCGACTTTCATATAGATCTAGTTAGGGTGTAGAGACTATCTCACGAGCACCTTATCGGATGTCTACACTGAAGTTATGTGAGCTCAAGTTGCAGCTTTAGGGCCTTACGGAGAAAGGCCTAATCCGTCCTAGCATATCCCCTTGGGGTGCGCTAGTTATCTTCGTAAAGAAGAAAGATGGATCTCTTCGGGTGTGTATTGACTCGTCAATTTGAATAAAGTAACGATCAAGAATCGTTACCCCCTTCCACGCATTGATGATTTATTTGATCGGATTAAGGGGGCTACTATTTTCTCAAGATAGATCTTAAGTCGTGGTACCATCGGCTATTCGGGATTGCGGAGACAGATATTCACAAAACTAATTAACTTTCCTCACGAGATATGGACACTACGAGTTCACGGTGGTACCTTTCGGTTTCACGAATGCCCCCAATTGCAAGTGTTTATGAGTTTGATGAATGGGGTATTCAGGACCTTCCTTGATCACATGCGTGCTCACGGCGTTGGATGGAGTTACTCTGTGAGTATGACATGGAGATAGAGCATTAGAAGGGAAGGATAATGTGGTTCTAAATGCCTTGAGTAGGTGGAGACATGTGGTCATGGCTACCTCGGTGGGCACTTGATTTATGGAGTAGGATCTTGCAAGCAGCGGCTTCCTCACAACACTTCTACCTCGCGAAAGAGCGAGATTGAGTCTCGAGACCTCTTAAAGGGAGGTTTGATGGATTTTCACTAGAGCGAGATGGTCTTCTAAACATTTAGAGGTTGAATTTATGTTCCTAGAGATGGAGGCTTGAGGCATGATATTTTGATTAGGCTCATCGTGCACCTTATTCAGCCCATCCCGGGGTGAAGAAGATGCACGCCACCTTGAGACAGTTGTATATTTGGAGAGGACTTAGAGAGACATAGCTTCTTTTGTATCCCATTTGTTTAGAGTGCATGAGGGTGAAGGCCGAGCATCAACATCCAGTGGCCTTCTCTATCCTCACGCCATATCGAGTGGAAGTGGGACACCATTTCTATGGATTTCATTGTTAGGTTGCGACGCGTCAAGATACCATCACGACGCCATCATGGTCACGGTGGATAAATTGGACGAAGGTATCTCACTTTTCTCCGAGTGAAGACTACCTACACATCTAGTGCGGTTGCACGAGTATATCTTGATGAGATTGTGGACTACGCATGGGATTCGCAGGAAGCTCATTTTCGACCGCAACCCTTTATACACCTCCCATTTGGACCACCATGCGGTATGCTTTGGGGACGAGGATTAATTCAAGATAGCTTATCACCCTAAGACGTGATGGACAGATAGAGAGGGTGAATCAGATTTTGGAGGATATGCTCGGGATGTACGTGATGGATCATCAATCGAGATGGGAGGAGTATTTGTATTTGGTGGAGTTTGCCTACATAATAGTTTCCCGAGTTCTATAGGCATGGCTCCTTTTCGGGCATTATATGGTAGAGAGTGCGGGACACCTCTTACCGGGATAGGATTGAGGACAGAGTTTCTCTTACAAAATAAAATAAGCATTATGGCCAAAAGGACATGGAGCAAAGAGTTACATTGATCAGGCGGAGATTGCGGAGGCGCGGGATAGACGAGAAGAAGTATGCGAGACCGGCATGGACGGATCGCATGATTTTGAGGTAGGCACGAAGGTGTTTCTTCGTGTCGGACCGCATAAGAGCCCTATCCGTTATGGAAAAAGTTCTAATCTTGCCCCTAGAATTGTGGGTCCCTTTGAGATCTTGGAGCACCTCGCCCCTTAGCCTATCGTCTAGCTAACTACCTAGCCATATCGCACGTCCATGATGTATTTCACGTTTACGTGCTTAGGAGATATGTTTTGATCCTTCTCATGTGCTAGATTGGACTGCATTGCACGTGCGGGGATCGGGGGCAGTTATGCGCATCGTAGGACCCTGGGCCTTCGCGGCGGAGAGATGTATTTACCGGGAGGATGCTACATGCGAGCTGCCCACACTTATTTCGCTGACTTCCGGTGTGCTATCATTTTGAGTTATGCGAGACTTTGGATATGGATATGACTTATACTTACGTTGATTAGCATGATGTTTTGTGAGTAGATGCATTTGGGATTATGATTGGATTTTGTTTTTGGATAGTATGATACTTACACGACTCATGGATTTGTGAGTAGATATGGATACCGATATTATTTTTATATGGATATATTGCATGTGTTCTAACATTGGATTTCTTCGCCATGATGAGTAGAATGTAGTTGTTGAATTTACATTACTATAATTTTGGATAATGATGAAATGCATAATTAAGTTGTGATTTAGACCTAGAAATAATGATTGATTGAATTACGTATCGATGTTAGTAAATTTCATGCATATGGTTATTTTGGATATTTTGACATGGCCGCAAGGCCGAAGGAGGTATTTTATATTTTGCAGAAACACAACATGATCACAACCATGAGGGGGATTGGGAACCAAACACACACGAGGATGTCGGGTGGTTCTGACAACATTGGTCATCAAGGCAACTAGTAAATTGTATTGTGTTACCTTTATTCTTGTATGTGTTAAGAAAATTTCCATGAGGGGGAAATTTTCTAATGTGACCAAGGGGGTAAGAATTTTATTTACTTGTTTTAACTTGCTTTAGTAGGTGATTTCTTTTGTAATGTCTTTTTTTTTAAATTACTTTTGCTAAGTGTGTTTAGATTAATGTAATATCTTGTTTTAATTTTTAAGTTTTGGAGGGAAGTCAAGTGGGTGTAATTAATTTTGATGGTTGGCTCCTTGAGCCTTGTGTGTCCTCTTGTATTGAATGCTTGGTTTTGAGTGTTGACCACTCCATGTTCTTTGAATCTCGAATTTGAGATTGAGGGCAATTTTAGGGGACTTGTGGGACAAGTTGAACTTGTCCCACACTTCCCAAAACCCCTTACCAACCATATCTATGGGTTGGGAATCCAAAAAGGGGATTATTTATTGTTTTGGGAAGGGAAATATGACTTTGGAGTGCACTTGTCTTCTTTTGCATTTAATTGTGTCTTAGGACACATGGGGAAGGGATGGATTTGGATTAAAGATGTCATTCAACCCAACCACCCATTTATGGTGTTTTGGGATTTGAGTTGACTAAAGGGAGGTGGTCTTGAGGATGTGTGATGTGGCATCCTACAAGGAGCCACATCACCCTCACTCTTCCTCTTGTCTATTTATGGAAACTTCCTCTCTTGTTGAGGGGGTTGGAGTTTTTTTTTTGTGAAAAGTTCTTTTGTTATTTTGGGAGAGGAAAGAATTGGGAGAAAGAAAAAGAAAGAGCTTGGACTTGCATGCTTGGATTGTTTTGGAGGGAGCTTGGACAAAGCTTCTTGGTTTAGGCTTCTCCAATGGAGAGGTAGGAAACCTCTCTCTTTTTTTTGCTTTCATATTATTGTTGCTTCTATGCTAAATTTGTGAATAATGCATGTTTGTTTTTGTGTATTGTGGAAAAATGGATAGAATGCTTATTGTGTAGTATAGGAGAGGTCTATGGGAATACTCATGAGGGAGGCATAAGAGTAGATTAGGATATTGTGGAGGGAGTTTGAGAGGGATGCCCATCTTGGGTGAGAATGTTTACATTCTTACCTTGTTCTTGAGGGAGCCATAAGAGGAGGGAGGCATAAGAGTATGGGAGGAAAAAGGGGTACTTGAGGGAGGCATAAGAGTCATAGGGGCTTGAGTTTTATTGTGGAGGGTTTTGGATGGGCATCTCATCTCAATTGGGAGGCATAAGGAAAACATTCCCATAGTTCCTTCTCTTGTTGGCTTGGATGAAAGCCTTGTTGTGCAAAGTATTGTGTTATTTGTGTTTCCTTGTTGTTTCCTCTTTTTACCTTGAATGTTGTGAAGAAAATTGTATTGTGGAAGCAAGTATTGTTGCCTTGAGTTGGAGACCACCCTTCATTGTGTTGTGTTTGGGGCTCGGGGGTCAATGGAGGAGATTGCTTCTCTTCTCCATTGAGTTTTGGTTGGGAGGAGAGTGTTGCCTCTCCCCCTATCTTGGTTGTGATTTGAAATACTTGGAACTTGGAGCATTGATGAAGGACACCTTGGAGCACAAGAATCTTGTTGTTGACAATGTAAAAACATCATGTATTTACCCACCTTGAGTGGAGGAAAAATGTAATATTGCCTTGTTTTCTTTAGCTTACATTATTGCAAATTTGTTTCCACATGAAGTAGAAAGTGTTGTGACAAATGTTGAATGAAAGTTGTTCTTTTTGAATTCCAAAATAAGCATGTAAAATAGATGGAATCAAAAGTTGAAAGGATGACAATCTATCTATTCTCCTTCTTACTTGATTTGGAACCTCTCATGAGTATGTCAATTTTGTTTACATGTTAGTAGACCTTGCTTTAAAATTAATGGAAGTAATTTTGGAACCCTCTTGAAGGGTGTTGGAAATTGGTACAAAAATATATCTTAAATTTTATCTTATTACTTGAAGGAGATGTGTTGAAAGGATGGGAAAAATAGTGCATTATTCCTTCTTGTATACTTGTTGGAAAGACTTAAGTTTTTAATGATTTGTAATATGCCAATAAAACACTTTCAAGCTCTAGTTCCTTTATGTTTTATTCATCCATGAATTTATTGTAAAATCCATTGCAAATAAACAAGGAAATGAAATCCAACTTGCTAAAAAAAAAATCATGCAAGGTCCATTGAAGTTGGCTAGAAATAGATCTTAACGGTGACACTCTAAACTTATCAAGATTGATGTTCAACACTCCTCAACATCTAACAAGCGTACTAATAGTTGAATACCATTCTTATTTATGTAATACTACAACTAATGAATTTATTAATAATAACTTATAAAGATATTAAAAGTACCCTTAATTATTATTTTGTTATATACATATATCTCAAAGATACTATCATTGTCTTATATGCAAATAAACTTCATTCAATTAATAATGTCAATGAAATATTTACATGCACAAACCTACGTAGGAGGGGTACTTATAAAAATAAAATCCATTTACGCCTCTGTCTTTCCGATATGAAACAGATCCACCTCTAGTCACAAATCAACTCCGATTCAAAAATTATTCAGTACAACCTTAAGCTTAAAAACAAGAAGGATCATTAAACAAGTTCAGATCTAAAATCAAAGATGAACCTAAAGTTTGTAAGTATTTTCGATAATAGATACAAACACGTTTTATAATAAATCAAGAATTAATAAAACATTCCCTTTCCACAAGCCACAAAAAAGAAAAAAATATTATAAATAAAGTTGAATATATATCTAAGTATTACCAACGCTATTCATACGCCTTTTAATGATCAGTACCCAAACAACACTAGTATTTATATAAACACGAGAGGAATACATCTTTGCACTAAACACCTTAGATCCGGAGCTTATTTATTTTGTCCATATCTACATCATCTTCATACATGAACCCATACACACACATAATAATAATATGACTTTCCCTTCCTTTCAACATACCTATTTTTTTATCTTCATGATTTTGAACAATTAAATTCCTTCATAAAAGTTTGATGCACTAGTATCACTATAATTAATAAAAAAAAATCTTTCGCCGTTTTTTTGATAAAAATCTCACGAAGGAGATTTCCGTATTTGATGGATGCATTCGATCATCGAATGAGATAACAACATAGTTGGACGGCTACCATACACCATGCGCAAAGACCCAAATAAAGCGGAGGTAATACGCCCACACCTATCTCCATGTTTCCACTCTTGCGGCACCCAATGAAAGTGGATGTACTCCTCCCTCATGCGCCTAGCTGCCTCGCTGTGCATCCTTTTTCCCTGTCCCATGCGCACTGGGACCGTATTTTTTCCTCCTCTTGCTGCGCTGCGTGCACGACCATGGGCGGTTGTAGATTGGTATAACGTTTACCACATGCGCTTGTAGCAATGCTTAAACTCGCTTTTTTTTATTCCCTTGCTTCTCACGCGGCGGGCGATCAAATCAGCAGACACCGACCCAGAGGAGGCGTAGGATTTACAAAATCTAGTCAAATAAGTGTTAGGTCGATTTGAACATGACAAGATCTCCAAAATCTAAATGAATAATGGGAAGTGGCTTGCCGAGCTTTGCTTTGTGTCACGCAAGTTGAAGGTTTTAATTGATGGATGAGGTGGTTGTGAAGATTCACCGCCCCAACCAAGAGATTTAAGAATGGTTAAAAAAAAAAAAAACTCCCCCAATTTGTCTCTCATTCATTTAATGTTTAATTGCGTAAAACGTATGAATAGCTTAGATTGATTTATGGATAAATTTTGTTAATATATCTATATATGTATATTAATTATAATGTATTAAGTTTCGAAATAACGAAATATAATTCGAATGATAAAATAAGTATATATATATATATATATATATATAATATAATGTATTAAATTTTGAAATAACGTAATATAACCGAATAATAAAGTAAGAATAAAAAAATTGAAGTGGTTAATGTATTCAATTCAAATAAATTATATCATCCTTTTGGGTTAGGGGAGAGGACCCCATGACCGTGACCCTAATTTGGGGCACGTAGATATATGTAGGGTCTTCAACATAAAAAAATTATATCATCGTATAGCGTATCATCATGCCACATCGGTGTTTTATCGCGTGTTAATTTGGAGGAAAAGTAGTTTTGAATTGATTTAAAATGAAAAAAAAATATAAAGCATTTGAAAGAGGTACCAATATCGAGCGCCTATGTGTCATTTATTGGCTCTTAAAAAGTGTCATTAATCAAATAGTGAACTTATTAGTCATTTTTTCAACAACCAATAGTGAAAATCAATGTACAATTATTGGTCCCCGCACAATCATGGGGTCCTCTCCCTACCTTTCCGATATATTGTTATCACGATTTTTCCGGAATTGAAAAAAGTAAATTTTTGACGACTTATTTATCTCTGTGGAACTTCGTGCGAGATAGATTCAAATATCTCTTGAATCTTTATCGTGATAAATCGAGCAAGATAACGGGCTACCTTAAAAAAAAAAAAAAAAATTGTCGCATTTTCGACGTTGTTTGTTTGTTGCGGCGTCATCATTGTCGTCGCCGGTAGCGTGAGTGTGGTGTCGCATTTTTGTTCGCATTTTTTGGGGTTACATTTTGGCATCGGCCGGGGTTCAAGCAGGACCCTTGGGCACACGCAGGAAAACGCAGAACATGAACATTTAACTTAGTACAGAACTAACACTTTTAAAATATAAAGCCATAATGTTGATAATTATAGTAAACAACAAATTTTGAAAACTGACTCAAGACCTAGAACGATGAACTAACTCTCGCCTTGATCTGTGCAGGAGGCGCGGATTGGGCGAGGGGTCTCTTCACATAGACCTAGACATACCACCGCCAGAGCAGGCCGTAGCAGCCCTTCTGCCTCAGATTTTGCAGACACTCCAGGATGTCAATGCCGCTATACGCGGAGAGCCCTTGGGAGGACGACTTGCTAGGCATAGTTTGGAGCCATCAGTAGATGCTCAGGCATCCCCTCGACACAGCGAGGAGCACAGAGCAGAGAATTTCCGTGCAGAGTCGGCTAGGGCAGAGTCACCACAGAGAGGACATGGGGACAGGATCTCAGGACATAGGGACAGGTCTCGGAGCCCTAGACAGAGGGAGGAGCATACAGAGAGATCTAGGATTCGTCATACGTCAGCTGCAGACCATATCAGGGAGATCCTGAAGCTACGACCATCTCACTATTCGGGTGATACAGGTGGTTTTCAGGCAGAGGCCTGGTTGGTGAGCTTGAGCGGATGCTTCAAGCTGTCGTCCTCAGTAAGTAGTGAACACATGAAAGCTCGTGTTGCGATCCATCTTCTGAAGGATGGAGCAGGAGTCTAGTGGAGGACCGAGGAGCAGAAGCTCCATGTTGACTCAGAGACGATTACCTGGGAGTTGTTTGAGGAGCGTTTCAGGAGCAGGTATTTACCTAGGAGATTTATCTGCAGCGGATAGACGAGTTTCATGACCTCGTCGGGCATCGATCGATGACGATAGGTGAGTATGAGAGTCGATTTCTGGACCTACTCAAAGACGTGACTATATGCGGGATGAGCAGATACGGATTCACGAGTTCATCCGGGGCCTCGAACTTGGATTTAGCCGGCGCGCAGTGCGCATTCACTACCCATGAGACGTTAGCGAGAGGCCATGGAGAAGGCCTATATTGCGAGAGGAGACACGGGGAAGACACGGCGAGGCTAGAGACGAGTTCGGAGCCGTATCCAGCAGATGCGGGATAGTAGGTCGAAGGGGTCGAGTTCCTCCTCCACGGGGTGGATAGAGTTCGAGGCAAGCTTCATTTAGGCCACCACCAGCGGCGGCGAGCAGACCCGAGACCCGCCCACCTTACCGACCTCCTCGAGAGATTTGATGCACGAGAGAGGGCGTAGTATGGGGCCTCCTCTGGGGTCCCATCGGGACACGAGGTGCACCGAGAGCTCGGATCGGAAGGAGCTCGTCGGCAGAGACCTAGCGATCCATAGCCGGATCATCGGGATCTGTATCTCGGTCATCTAGAGTACCAGTGGAGCTGCTTCCCCCTTTGGAGAGGACAGGCAAATTTGTTATGGTTGCGGAGTTGTTGGACATATTTGGAGAGATTGCCCACATAACCCTACCAAGGGTAAGACACATGAGCTCGATCCTCATTGTTGGAGATATGGCATGGAGTCATCGGATCTATGCAGCGGTCGAGAACCGCCGGTGAGCATCGAGTACCGTGATTGACGACGAGGTAGTATTGGTGGTATTTCCACCTCTATATTATTTGATTTGGTTCTTGATTCTTTTATTGCACCATCCTTAGTTAGAGCGTTGTAGGCTGGTGGCAGTTAGGCAGGGCCGTAGTTGGGACGTTGAGATGGCTTCAGGAGCCAAGATTTCTATAGACTCCTTAGTCAAGGAGTGTGTAGTGGATTTGGGACCCTTCACCACTACTTCTGATCTTAGGATCCTTCCATTAGGATCTTATGGCATCATTTTAGGCATGGATTGGTTGTCTGCCACATAGAGCTAGAGTGGATTGTTACCATAAGACTATTGCTTGCATTGATGATCTTGGGTGGAGTTAGTGATATCGGGGGTTAGAGACCCGTTTTATTCGCACCATCTCCATTATGCAGCTTAAGCGGTGTGTGCGGCGGGGTTCCGATTGTATGTTATTCTGATTAGTAGTGAGATCGAGAGGATGAGTCGGGGACCTTCCTCGATGATCATCCCATCTTATCGAGTTTTCCGATGTGTTTCGGGGAGCTACGGGATTACCTCCCCACGTGAGATCGACTTCCATATAGATCTAGTTCCAAAGCGCAGAGCCTATCTCACGAGCACCCTATCGGATGACTACACCTGAGTTATGTGAGCTCAAGTTGCAGCTTGAGGGCCTTCTGGAGAAAGGCCTAATCCGTCCTAGCGTATCCCCTTGGGGTGCACCAGTTATCTTCGTAAAGAAGAAGGATGGATCTCTTCGGTTGTGTATTGATTACCGTCAGCTGAATAAAGTAACGATCAAGAATCGTTACCCCCTTCCACGCATTGATGATTTATTTGATTAGATGAAGGGGGCTACCATTTTCTCCAAGATAGATCTTAAGTCAGGGTACCATCAGCTCAGGATTGCGGAGACGGATATTCACAAGACAGCTTTCCGCACATGAGATATGGCCACTACGAGTTCACAGTGGTACCTTTCGGTTTGACGAATGCCCCTGCAGTGTTTATGAGTTTGATGAATGGGGTATTCAGGACCTTCCTTGATCTTTGTGCTTATCTTCCTTGATGACATTCGATTTACTCACGCACACGTGAGGAGCACGAGGAGCACCTTCGCAGGTTCTTCAGTGTCTTCGCGAGCAGCGCCTTTACGGGAACTTGGAGAAGTGTGCGTTCTTTCAGCCTGAGGTGCAGTATTTGGGCCACATCATTTCTGGGGAAGGTATCGCAGTCGATCCTTCCAAGATTCGAGCCATCATGGATTGGCCAGCACCCACTAGTGTGACCGAGGTGCGTAGTTTCATGGGTCTAGCAGGGTATTACAGGAGGTTTGTTCAGGACTTTTCTCGGATTGCGCACCCTATCACTTCTCTTCAGCGGAAAGGGAAGAAGTTTTTATGGTCAGATAGATGTGAGCAGGCCTTTTAATACACTGAAGGAATGCCTTACGAGAGCACCTATCCTTGCAGTGCCAGATCCTCATGGAGAGTTTTTCGTATGCACAGATGCTTCCTTGGCAGGACTTGGAGGAGTGTTAATGCAGGAGGGTAGAGTAGTTGCCTTTGAGTCCCGCAAACTCAAAGATTATGAGCTCAATTATCCGACCCATGACCTTGAGCTTGCAGCAGTAGTACATGCCTTAGTGCGGTGGAGACATTTTCTTCTTGGCCGGAGATTTACACTCAGGACTAGATCACTTGAGTCTTCGCCACCTCTTCACGCAGCCCAATCTCAACGCTCGTCAGCGGCGTTGGATGGAGTTACTCTGTGAGTATGACATGGAGATAGAGCATGTGAAAGGGAAGGAGAATGTGGTTGCAGATGCCTTGAGTAGGTGGAGACATGTGGCTATGGCCACCTCAGTGGGCACAGATTTACGGAGTAGGATCTTGCAGCAGCTTCCTCATGACGATAGCTTCTACCTTGCGCAGCCCAGGAAGAGATTGAGTCTCGAGACCCTTGAGGGGAGTTTGATGGATTTTCATTAGAGGCGAGATGGTCTTCTCGAGACATGAGAGGTTGAATATATGTTCCTAGAGATGGAGGCTTGAGACATGACATTTTTGAGAGGCTCATCGTGCACCTTACTCAGCCCATCCCGGGGTGAAGAAGATGCACGCCACCTTGAGACAGTTGTACTTTTGGAGAGGACTTCGGAGAGACATAGCTTCTTTTGTATCCTGTTGTTTAGAGTGTCAGAGGGTGAAGGCCGAGCATCAGCATCCAGCTGGCCTTCTCTATCCTCACGCCATACCGGAGTGGAAGTGGGACACCATTTCTATGGATTTCATTGTTGGGTTGCCGACGTCGAGATACCACCACGATGCCATCATGGTCACGGTGGATAAATTGATGAAGGTAGCTCACTTTTCTCCAGTGAAGACCACCTATACAGCAAGTGTTGTGGCACGAGTATACCTTGATGAGATTGTCAGATTACATGGGATTCCGCGGAAGATCATTTGCGACCGCGACCCTTTATACACTTCCCATTTCTGGACCACCATGCAGTATGCTCGGGACGAAGATTAATTTCAGCATGACTTATCACCCATGAGACCGATGGATGAGATAGAGAGGGTGAATCAGATTTTGGAGGACATGCTCGGGATGTACGTGATGGATCATCGATCGAGATGGGAGGAGTATCTACGTATTTGGTGGAGTTCGCCTATAATAATAGTTTTCAGAGTTCTATAGGCATGGCTCCTTTTCAGGCATTATATGGTAGAGAGTGCGGGACACCTCTCTTGGGACAGGATTGAGGATAGGGTTTCCCTTGGGCCAGCTTTATTACAGGACATGGAGCAGCAGGTTACCTTGATCAGGCAGAGATTGCAGGAGGCACAGGATAGACAGAAGAAGTATGCAGACCAACATAGGACAGATCGCAATTTTGAGGTAGGCACGAAGGTGTTTCTTCGTGTCAGACCGCATAAGAGCCCTATCCGTTATGGAAAAGGTTCTAAGCTTGCTCCTAGGTTTGTGGGTCCCTTTGAGATCTTGGAGTGCCTCGGCCCCTTAGCCTATCGTCTAGCATTGCCACCTAGCTTATCGCGCGTCCATGATGTATTTCACGTTTATGTGCTTAGGAGATATGTTTCTGATCCTTCTCATGTGCTAGATTGGACTGCATTGCAGGTGCAGGATCAGGGGCAGGTGATGGTGGAGCCCGTGCGCATTTTAGATCGCAGGACCCTGGGCCTTCGCGGCAGAGAGATTGATCAGGTTCGGGTCCAATGGGACAGGTACGATGAGACTGCTGCTACTTGGGAGGATGCTACATCATTGCGAGCTCAGTTTCCACACTTATTTCAGTGACTTCCAGGAGGAAGTCTAGTCTAAGGGGAGGGGGATGTAATGCCCACTTCCCTACGACATTTAGTTGATTATCATTTTGAGTTATGCAGACTTTTGGATATGGATATGACTTATACTTACGTTGATTAGCATGATGTTTTGTGAGTAGATGCATTTGGGATATGATTGGATTTTGTTTTCAGTATGATTTACACTGACTCATGGACGGACTATTGGATACCGATATTATTTTTATATGGATATATTGCATGTGTTCTAACATTGGATTTCTTCGCCATGATGAGTAGAATGTAGTTGTTGAATTTACATTACTGTAATTTTGGATAATGATGAAATGCATAATTAAGTTGTGATTTAGACCTAGAAATAATGATTGATTGAATTACGTATCGATGTTAGTAAATTTCATGCATATGGTTATTTTGGATATTTTAACATGGCCGCAAGGCCGAAGGAGGTATTTTATATTTTGCAGGAAACACAACATGATCACAACCATGAGGGGGATTGGGAACCAAACACAACAGGATGTCGGGTGGTTACAACATTGGTCGTCAAGGCAACTAGTAAATTGTATTGTGTTACCTTTATTCTTGTATGTGTTAAGAAAATTTCCATGAGGGGGAAATTTTCTAATGTGACCAAGGGGGTAAGAATTTTATTTACTTTTTTTAACTTGCTTTAGTAGGTGATTTCTTTTGTAATGTCTTTTTGTTAAATTACTTTGCTAAGTGTGTTTAGATTAATGTAATATCTTGTTTAATTTTTTTAGTTTTGGAGGGAAGTCAAGTGGGTGTAATTAATTTTGATGGTTGGCTCCTTGAGCCTTGTGTGTCCTCTTGTATTGAATGCTTGATTTTGAGTGTTGACCACTCCATGTTCTTTGAATCTCGAATTTGAGATTGAGGGCAACTTTAGGGGACTTGTGGGACAAGTTGAACTTGTCCCACACTTCCCAAAACCCCTTACCAACCATATCTATGGGTTGGGAATCCAAAAAGGGGATTATTTATTGTTTTGGGAAGGGAAATATGACTTTGGAGTGCACTTGTCTTCTTTTGCATTTAATTGTGTCTTAGGACACATGGGGAAGGGATGGATTTGGATTAAAGATGTCATTCAACCCAACCACCCATTTATGGTGTTTTGGGATTTGAGTTGACTAAAGGGAGGTGGTCTTGAGGATGTGTGATGTGGCATCCTACAAGGAGCCACATCACCCTCACTCTTCCTCTTGTCTATTTATGGAAAATTCCTCTCTTGTTGAGGGGGTTGGAGGTTTTTTGTGGAAAAGTTCTTTTGTTATTTTGGGAGAGGAAAGAATTGGGAGAAAGAAAAAGAAAGAGCTTGGACTTGCATGCTTGGATTGTTTTGGGGAGGAGCTTGGACAAATTCCTTGGTTTAGGCTTCTCCAATGGAGAGGTAGGAAACCTTCTCCTTTGTTTTGCTTTCATATTATTGTTGCTTCTATGCTAAATTTGTGAATAATGCATGTTTACTTTGGTGTATTGTGGAAAATGGATTGAATGCTTATTGTGTAGTATAGGAGAGGTCTATGGGAATACTCATGAGGGAGGCATAAGAGTAGATTAGGATATTGTGGAGGGAGTTTGAGAGGGATGCCCATCTTGGGTGAGAATGTTTACATTCTTACCTTGTTCTTGAGGGAGCCATAAGAGGAGGGAGGCATAAGAGTATGGGAGGAAAAAGGGGTACTTGAGGGAGGCATAAGAGTCATAGGGGCTTGAGTTTTATTGTGGAGGGTTTTGGATGGGCATCTCATCTCAATTGGGAGGTATAAGGAAAACATTCCCATAGTTCCTTCTCTTGTTGGCTTGGATGAAAGCCTTGTTGTGCAAGTATTGTGTTATTTGTGTTTCCTTGTTGTTTCCTCTTTTTACCTTGAATGTTGTGAAGAAAATTGTATTGTGGAAGCAAGTATTGTTGCCTTGAGTTGGAGACCACCCTTCATTGTGTTGTGTTTGGGGCTCGGGGGTCAATGGAGGAGATTGCTTCTCTTCTCCATTGAGTTTTGGTTGGGAGGAGAGTGTTGCCTCTCCCCCTATCTTGGTTGTGATTTGAAATACTTGGAACTTGGAGCATTGATGAAGGACACCTTGGAGCACAAGAATCTTGTTGTTGACAATGTAAAAACATCATGTATTTACCCACCTTGAGTGGAGGAAAAATGTAATATTGCCTTGTTTTCTTTAGTTTACATTATTGCAAATTTGTTTCCACATGAAGTAGAAAGTGTGTGACAAATGTTGAATGAAAGTTGTTCTTTTTGAATTCCAAAATAAGCATGTAAAATAGATAGAATCAAAAGTTGAAAGGATGACATTCTATCTATTCTCCTTCTTACTTGATTTGGAACCTCTCATGAGTATGTCAATTTTGTTTACAAGTTAGTAGACCTTGCTTTAAAATTAATGGAAGTAATTTTGGAACCCTCTTGAAGGGTGTTGGAAATTGGTACAAAAATATATCTTAAATTTTATCTTATTACTTGAAGGAGATGTGTTGAAAGGATGGAAAAATAGTGCTTTATTCCTTCTTGTATACTTGTTGGAAAGACTTAAGTTTTTAATGATTTGTATTATGCCAATAAAACACTTTCAAGCTCTAGTTCCTTTATGTTTTATTCATCCATGAATTTATTGTAAAATCCATTGCAAATAAACAAGGAAATGAAATCAACTTGCTTAAAAAATCCATGTAACGTCCATTGAAGTTGGCTAGAAATAGATCTTAATAGTAATACTCTAAACTTATCAAGATTGGTGTTCAACACTCCTTAATATCTAACAAGGGTACTAATAGTTGAATACCATTCTTATTTACGTAATACTACAACTAATGAATTTATTAATAATAACTTATAAAGATATTAAAAGTACCCTTAATTATTATTTTGTTATATACATATATCTCAGCATACTATCATTGTCTTATATGCAAATAAACTTCATTCAATTAATAATGTCAATGAAATATTTACATGCGCAAACCTACGTAGGAGGGGTACTTATAAAAAAATAAAACCCATTTACACCTCTGTCTTTCCTGATATGAAACAGATCCACCTCTAGTCACAAATCAACTCCGATTCGAAAATTATTAAGTACAACCTTAAGCTTAAAAACGAGAAGGATCATAAAACAAGTTCAAATCTAAAATCAAAGATGAACCTAAAGTTTCAGAAGTATTCACTGATAATAGCTACAAACATGTTTTATAATAAATCAAGAATTAATAAAACATTCCCTCTCCACAAGCCACACAAAAAAAAAAATATTATAAATAAAGTTGAATATATATTTAAGTATTACCAACGCTATTCATACGCCTTTTGACAGACTGGTACCAAAACAACACTAGTATTTATATAAACACAGAGGAATACATACTGCACTAAACACCTTAGATCCGGAGCTTATTTATTTTGTCCATATCTACATCATCTTCATACACAGACCCATACACACACATAATAATATGACTTTCCTTCCTTTCAACATACCTATTTTTTTTTATCTTCACAGATTTTTGAACAATTAAATTCCTTCATAAAAGTTTGATGCACTAGTATCACTATAATTAATAAAAAAAAAATCTTTCGCCGTTGTTTTTGATAAAAATATCACGAAGGAGATTTCCGTATTTGATGGATGCATTCGATACTGAACAAATAACAACATAGTTGGATGGCCTGCCATACACCATGCAGCACCCAGCGAAAGCGGAGGTAATACGCCCCACAGCGTGTCTCCACATTTCCACCTTGCGGCACCCACTGAAAGTGGATGTACTCCTCCCTCACGCACCTAGCTGCTTACTGCGCATCCTTTTTCCTGTCCCATGCGCATGGGACTGTATTTTTTCCTCCTTGCTACGTGCACGACCATGGGCGGTTGTAGATTGGTATAACGTTTACCACATGCGCCTGTAGCAATGCTTAAACTCTTTTTTTTTTATTCCCTTGCTTCTCACGCGGCCGGGGTAGATCAAACAGACAGACCGACCTAGAGGAGGTGTAGGATTTACAAAATCTAGTCAAATAAGTGTTAGGTCGACTGAACATGACAAGATCTCCAAAATCTAAATGAATAATGGGAAGTGGCGGCCAGGCTGCTATCTTGCACGCAAGTTGAAGGTTTTAATTGATGGACAGGTGGTTGTGAAGATTTACCACCCCCAACCAAGAGATTTAAGAATGGTTGAAAAAAAAAAAACTCCCCCCAATTTGTCTCTCATTCATTTAATGTTCTAATTGTAAACGTATGAATAGCTTAGACTGATTTATGGATAAATTTTGTTAATATATCTATATATGTATATTAATTATAATGTATTAAGTTTTGAAATAACGAAATATAATCCGAATGATAAAGTAAGTATATATATATATATATTATATAATGTATTAAATTTTGAAATAACGTAATATAACTGAATAATAAAGTAAGAATAAAAATCGAAGTGGTTAATGTATTCAATTCAAAATAAATTATATCATCCTCTTGGGTTACCTTTCCGATATATTGTTATCACGATTTTTCCAGACATTCGACAAACCAACTCGTATGACGACCCTATTTATCTCTGTGGAACGTCGACTGAGATAGATTCAAATATCTCTTACCTTGAATCTTTATCGTGACTTGTAGTTCGAGCCTGTATACGGGCACAACCTTTTTAAAAAAAAAAATTGTCGCATTTTTGGGACGTTTGTTTGTTTGTTGCGGCGTCATCATTGTCTTCGCCGGGAGCGTGGCGTTCGTTTTCGGGCGTTATAGTTTGGGTTTCAAGATTTGGGAGTTTCGGTTTTAGGATTTTGGGGGTTCGGGTTTTAAGATTTCAGGGTTAGTATTTTGGGATTGTTCATCCATCCGTTTGTCACATATCTTTGAAATCTTCAAATCCGAATTCAAAATTATATACTTTGGGTTTCACACCCTTTTCCCCTCCCTACGTGGCTTTATTCATTTCTTAACCACGATGACAACTCGAACTCCCAAATTTCAAGTCCCAATTTCAGACTTGAGACTTTGATGTCTTTATGACATTTTGAGCTTGTGAATTCAAATTTTTTTCTTTCCAAATCCAAATTTTTCCACATCCGATGTCTGAGCTTGTCATCAGGACTGCTCAAGTGTCTCTTCAACGTGCTTCCCACCTACTCCTAATTCGTCTCCACTTCAACCCAATTGGCGTGAACATGAAATATGAGCTTTTATGGTTGAATCGATCCTTGTATTTTATCGTGTAAGGTCATGTTTGTATAATTTTTCCTGAGGGGAAAATTATATGAGTTCACAAAGCCTCTCCAAAAAGATCCTAACATCTACACTATTCGTTAAGGGCTCAAAGATGAATATTTACTTGATATCAAGTATAATTGAGGGTGATGACTTGATTTGACAATTATTATTACATTAACTTAATTATAGTACCATTAAATTTTGAGTGATATATATATATATATATATAGCCATTCAATGATTTAATATTGATTCTCAAGTTTGGTTTTGAGGTTCTATAGCATGTACCTTTTTTAGGACATCTAAATTTTGTTTATATATTTTATTTAGAAAATTCATAAGGGATAGTATAATTTATTATTGTTTATAAGTTTTACAAAAAAATCAACATAACAAAACTATTTTTTCATTTTCTATATCCTTACAAAGCCACATTTACTTAATTAAATCAACAAACAATGAATTTTCAAATCAATAAGACGTTAACATTTTTACTTAATTTTTATCTTTTCTTAATTACTCTAATAAGGAGAAAACATGAATGAGTTAGGAAAAATATAGATCATTCAAAGGGAATGTTTCCTGAATCTATCAAAATACTAGGCAATTATAATTTGTATGGAATACAAAAAAACTCCATTCATACCTACCTCAAGAGTACAATATATCAACACACATTTTCCCTTAAGGAAAAGTATAGCCTAATGCTTCTCGAGTATGGAATTTATGTTAACTTTTACTCAATAATTAATTTGGTCTCAAATGATTCATTAGGTGGCAAGAGATATATAAATACACTTCTTAACTAGAGGGTGAATTATATTTACTAAATTTCACCAACCTATGAAATGGTGAAGTAATGGGGGCCATGTTTTTGAGAGGACACCAAAAAAGCATAGCTTCGAAACAAATCCAAATTTACATTTCTTAATTAGTGTTTATACTGATAAAAAAGTCATCTTCACCCAAGGTAGGTGGAATGGATAAATAATCGTTATTCTTAGTCCTTACAATAAGGGGTTACACCATTTATCTTATAATAAGTTACTAAGATTTTTCAATGTGAAGGAAATCTTACACAAGAGTCTCTTAAGAGTCAAGTAGCCAAAGGCATATTAAATTTGTGATACCATTGCAACCTTTGATTATTCACATTACTTTCTCACCTAGAACTTAGGAATGACAACCCAATTCCTAAGTTACTTACATAAGAGCAAGTATTTAGTGTGTAACCTAAATTAGGTGAACATTGCATAACTAAGAATAGTAAACCTCACTTATTAATTTTGAACTTATTACTTTTGATCATCTCATTTTTAGATTTTGAGGGGTAACAAATGATACCAATGTTGGCCAACCAAGGTTGTTTCAATCCATATTCGACGAGTTTTCCCATCTATTTGTATTTTAACGATTTTATTGCTATTTATAAGGCATAAGTACATAATTATACTTGTAGATTTATAAATATCAAAATTTTGTGGGTTACGAAACATTGCATTCACCATTATTAGATCACATTTATTGTAATTTCATGGTCAACACTATCATTAGTACACCATATCACCCAATCACAAGAGCAATCGACACTAATTTATTCTATTTTTTCACATAGAGGATGAAATATTGTTGTTATATATATATTTGCATAATCATTGTTCTTCTAGATCCATGAGATAAGGTTAGAAAGAGAGGGCAATTCCATGCTTTCTACACATAAGTCTTAGTGTTATAAACATTTACTATGAAAATTTTAATCAATTTGAGTACGTTTATAATCAAAAGTATACTTACTAAGGTAAAATGTTTTAATAGAGTTACATTGCAAAAAAACTTAGTAAGTGGTCATAGTATGAAAATAGGCTTCTCCAGCTCAAGAAGGTTTATAATAATTTGATCGTTGCTGAAGTTAATCCAAAATTTATGATGAGATATTTGATAACATTTTAAGTTATGTAACTAGAGTCAGTTTCCAATAGCTCAAGGGCTACTTAGTTTACTTAGAAGAAGATAAAATAACTATGAAATATCACTTCGTAAATTTCCCTTTACCATTTATTTTTATGGGAAAGTTAGAGGAGTTACATTATAAAAATTCTTCATCCATGTATACCAAATTTATAATACAACTTGTCGAAAAGGGAAAGTAAGGCTATATGGTTTCTGGAAAAGTTTCTTATAAAGACAGTTATAAAATTTAGATTAGTAAGCATATACACTAGGAGTAGAAAATAATTATGATTCACAATTAAAAAAATTGAAGGCATGGAGGACATTTTTTTCTTATTAGGTTGTTTTATTTAAGGTGCAATTAATTATTTTACGCCCATACCAAAAGGGTTTTGCTAGGTTTAAATGTGGTGCCCCTAACATTATGGTTGAGTTTTTAAATAAACAATGGATCACTCAAAGAGGAACCAACTAAAAAAATACCTTAAATATATTACTTATACTAAGGAAACTATTCTAAACTCGTATATCCGAACACAAATTATTTTAGAAATCAACAACTATATTATTTATAGTGTCCAAGATGACCAATCTATACCAAAATAGTTAGCATTAAAAATGCCTAGTAGCATAAAATTTGTTTTTTTTATAATATTTTACCACGTAGACATCATGATATTCATATTATAAAATCTTTCACCCTCCAAGGGTGTCGAAAGTAGTCGAATGGTTTATTAAAACCAAGTTCTCTTGTTCTACGATCTAGCAAAAATGGATATAAAAAGGGGCCAACCAACCAAGTACCAAATACTCAAATGATAAAAAAAAACTCTTTAAGCCAATTATGTATTAAATAGAGAGTAAACCAAGACATACATCTCTTAAAACTAGAAAATAAATTTCAAACTGGAAACACCTTCTCGGGCCAACTATTAAAGTTTTGCTATTGCATTTTAGTAGTTGTTTTTTTAGAAAAATTGGCTACAAAATGGGTTTTGAAAATAAGCATTGATAAATAGAAAACACGTTCTATTACCTCTCATCTATTATACCATATACGAGATCATTTGATGCAAGTCTAGGTATGACCTCGTTTCTAGAGAAATTTAAATCATTGACAAGTTTTTGTGACAAAACAACTAAAGGCCTCCTAAACACGCTTGGAAAAGTCACCCCCATTCTTTTTCTCAAAAACAATTACTATGACCAATTGACATGTAGAACTACTAAAAGGTTACGAGTTGTAGATTCTAATTTTCTACAAAAGCTCCCTAAATTACGGCCCAAAATAAAATGAATTTTCTTAGATTTTAACTCTCGCCCCAAACAACACTTTGTGATCAACCGAGGCTCAAAGTGCCTTCCTCTAATTATCAAATGATATAATAATTTGTGTTTAAATATTGTTGTGACTTCCCATGTCACTAAAATACATGATCATCTGAAACAATCTCCACTATGGGAGCCACATAACCATTTTGCATGGTTTTTTAATGTTTTTTTCTTAACTTTTACCTATTATTTTTAAACAAATTAAGTCATCAACATTTGTGTTCCAATCACCACCAGTGGCTCTATAGTCACAAATTTACTCATCAAATTAGTAATCATTCACCACCCATCATTTTAGCGAAGTATTGCTTGACATGGTTATTCGAGAGGTGTTTTGACTTATGCATTATTGCAGCGTTCGGCCAGAAGAAGAAGGAAACTACATAATTTTAGTGGAAACATTTTCATCGAATGGGCCAAAAAAAAAATAGAATTATTAACCTATCACACGAACATACCCAATGTGCCCTATATTGGAACCCGATCTTTGATACCAAATGTAATGCCCCATTTTAGGAACGATCCAAAACAAACGCAACATTTAAATTTTTCATAATTTTATAATTTATTTTTATTAAATTTATCTCAAACAAAAAGATCTATTACTACTCACACCCTATTCAAAAATTCGTAGGAGAAAATACTTGCTAGGTTAAGTACAAATTTAACCACCTTGTAGGAAAAAAAAACTACATAAGCGATTGATGTTGCAAATTTAGAAGCAATTTACCTTAACCAATATTTACTTTTTAAAAAGTCAAACTTATTAAAATTCATTTAATCATTTAAATATTAAAACCTTTCCATAAACATGCTATTTATATCCTTTAATATTTAACTCATGATTAAATTAGTTTACTTTTTTAAATATTTGGAAGACCTCTCCTTATATATGAAAAAATGATATCTTTTATCATCTAACCCAATCCTAATTTCAACGTGGATGGAGAGAGGGATTTTATTTAGCATAAGAGAATAAATTTCATCAAGTAAGACCCCATAAATATTTAGGTCATCCTAAAACAAATGAGAGCCCTTAGATTTTTTTATCTTAACCCGTAGATTTTGGGATTTCCCTCTGACCCTAAATTCCCTTACACGAAACATACACACACACACACATATTCTCTTTTCGGTTGTAGGTTGAACCAGGAGAAGGGTGGAGGATAAATTTCTGCTCCATCCCAAGGAGGAATAGATCTTTCATTTTTTTGTTAATAGATCTTTTGATTTTTCTACCTTATCAAGGGTTTCGTTATTTTGTTATTTATTTACAAATAACAAGGGATTTAATACTGTATTGAGAATATACATATCTATTATATATATATATATATACATATATATATATGAAGAGGCAATTCAGGTTTTATATTTCCCCTTTGCAACAAATTTAAGCCAAATGTAGGGGTATTAAATATTAGTTGTGAGTGTCAGGGTGGCATAGGGTTGCTGACCATGGCTTTAGGATGAGGGTAGAGTGGGAGCGGGCCCGACCACTTGGGAAGTAAGGTGAGGGGATGTGGTGAACATGGGGGAGGGGCGGGGCATGCCATGTCTTGTCTGCCCCCTCCTAATATATATATTTTTCTTTTACTAAAAATTATTCCATTATATCTAGATCTGGTTTAAACTTTGGTTTTCCATGATATATTTTTACTAGGTATGTGTTGTATATTTGAGGTTTAATTCAATTTTTTTATTAAAACAATCCACCCCATAACATAAGTATATATATATTTATGAATCGAAAATGTTTAAATATATATATATATATATATATATATATATATATATATATATATATATATATATATACATATATATATAATACATTATTATATAGTTACATTATAAATTAAGTGAATCATAATTTTGTTAACAATATGGTTTCAAAATTTCTATAAATCAATCTTTATATTTTAAAAAAATCCATCATGTTTGGTTTATATATAAATGAGGGCTTTTATATTTCGGTCAAATATGATTTTCATCGGTTTTATATTATTTCATTTACTTGAATAAAAATTTTATTTTTTAAAGAGGGTCCTATATTATTATTTTTTTCCGTATGTATGTAATAAGATATATAAGACTAGATATAAAGAGAGAACTAAATAAAATGACAAACCTAAGGCCCAAATTTCTCTTTTTGTTTGAATTCTTGAACTAGAATGTAAAAATACCAAAACAAACTAAATATGGTTCCCCTATTATTATTATTATTATTTTTAAAGGAATACAACTTATAGAATAAAGAGGAATACTTTCAAGGGAAGTATTTAAAATAAGGTTTCCAACTAACAACTCTATGATATTCTTCCCATAACACTAAATTTCTTGAAAATCTAAGTGGAACTACTCCAAACGAGAACTACTCCACCACTCAACATTTCCTTCTACCATATGCTAAGAAGTGAAAATAAAAAATACTACCATCTCTAGTTGCATAACTCAAGTAAATAAAATAATCATTTAGCAAACACAATGAACTAGTAAATAAGACTCTTTTCTCTCAATAAATTTGGAAATACACTTAGAGCAAGGATAATTGATTCCATATACAAACTAACATTCATTACTTCAAGTTTTTAATCTAACACAATGAAAAATGCGGGCCTCCCAAATCCATAATCAAGATTTACAATATTTTATCTTCAAAGAATATAAGCACACCCTAAAACTCTTAAAAACTAAAATCCCACATAAAATCCATAAAAAGGATGAAATTTTAATAGATTGTGAAAGAGGAAGATTTCAATATAGCTATAATCCTTCCTCAAAAGATATAAGCATAACCAAATCCTTTATTGGAAAATGTTTACATAACATTCACAAAAGTAAGAATAGGAAATTTTACAACATGGAGGAGTAAGATTACAACATGATTAATAGTAAGAATAGGAGTCATTACAACATGAAGACATCAAGCTTGCGATGTACCAATATTCCTTGAACAAAAAAGGATAACTTAACTCAACCTATTCAAGTGCAAAATACAATATTTATTCCAAGATAGGAGACAATTTTTGATGGTTATAACATCATTTCAAGAACCCAATCAAATACAAGTGGAAAATCCTTACCTAAAATGGGAAACAACATGCCAAAATATCCATTTTTCTTCACTAAGTTCCAAGATAAATCTGCAAGTTCTCCACTTCAAAATTGTATTCATAGCACATGGGAGAGAGAGGATGCATTCCCTGGTTTGCAAAAATCATGCAAGTCCTCCTCCCTCTTACCCAACACTCTAAAATCCACCACAAATCATGATGGATGGATAAAAAAGACAAAAACAAAATTTCACAAACACACTCATAATCCAACACAAAATGACACAATTTTCATTTTATAAACACATTATTTTTCAATAAGAAAAAATAGTAGAATAACATAGAGACCTACCTTAATCAAGCTATAAAAAAAATCTATGCAACACAATACTCCAAAGCTCCAAGGTCCACATTAAATCTCCAGAAATCCTCGACACACAAAAACAAGAATGACCAAGAGGTCCCAACCCCTTGCCATGAGGGAATATAAAAAGAATAACCATTTAAAATTCTCTCCAATGAGAGGATGACAAGTGTCACCATTCTCATCTCCCAAAAAAATATTCCCAAAAACATAAAAAGAATTAAAAAAATTCCATTTAATACATAATCTTCCAAATTCCTCAAAATGAATATAAATCCATCACCCTAAAACTTTTAAGAAACAAAAAATTCAACCTCTATAACAAGAAAGTGATGTGTGAGGGTTCAAATGGGAGGGAAACACCCATTTGGCCTTGAAAAAATACCCTACCTAATTTTAAGGTCCAAGGGTCCTTTTCCGTGAAAGAGAAGTTCCCAAAATGAAAAGAAGTCCCCAAAATTGCCACATTTAGCCCAAATTCGTGATTGGGCTAAATGACACAATGGTTGAGGTGTTGGGGCCAACCAAAGTGATACATAGGCGATTGCATACCTCAAAACAACATACAAAATTATCCTAAAACATAATTAATATAAGGTAGGGACAGCTAGGTCCCTAAACTAGTTCATTAAACACTAATTAAATTACAATTAAAAAATTACAATTAGGGATCACCCATGGTGCCAAATCAAAAGTATGTAACAACATACAAGGCTATACATAATAAAACATGGCTACGGGATTTTCCCAAGACATCTACTTGTGCAAACCTAAGGTGAAGCTCTGAAACCCATCTTCTCATGTGCCGTGTAATATGTACACTGAATGCAAACATTAAACATACCTTCCGGATAAAATGTATCAAATAACTAATACTAATAAATAAATCAAAGATACATCTCGCTAACCACATCACAATAAATATCAATATGAAATGGCTAAATGTTAATAATATACATCCATATCCAGTCAAGTATACTATCCATATAAGTAATACATGATGACATCCACCTAGTCATTACAATTCAAATGCTAACCATGTATATGACACAACCATAATTAAATACATCACATATGAAATGAATCAAACTATGCCATAAGATGATGATATCCAAAGCATACCGTGCAAGAGGTAATATAATGATTCTTAATGCATGTTTGACGTTATGTGCATAAATCATCACAAGTGTCATCAAAAGAACTATAATAAGAAAATTTAGTATCTAAATGATGCTAAAATCCATGTCCATCATGAACTAAAAACAACAAGTCAATGAAAGAACTACTGGAAGAATAGGTGGGCACTACAATATATTTATTTTCATCAATGGGCCTATAAGGTTAGGTGATGTATTTATAGTATAAAAACTTGAAATATTCCATATAAGAACTAACTATATTTAATAGGAATTTCTCTTTTAAGTATGATATTTTTTAAAGATGGATATGATCATTGGCTTATTAGTTTAACCTCTTGTAGAGGCTTCTTCCCCTGAGAAAGGGCTTTTGAATTTTAATTATAGTTGACCAAGGAATTGTCCCTTTTGAAAAAATCAAATAATGGTGAAAATTCTCAAGCTATGGAACAAGTGTGTACATATTGCTTCAAAATTTGGAATATGTAAATTCTCATTTTAAACATTGGAATGAAAAATAATTTCTGAAATATTTAAGATAAAATTATGAATTATCAAATAATGTTTCTAAAATGAAAAATCTTATGAATTTAAATAAAATGATAGAAGATATAAAATTAGAATAATACATCACTACAAGAAATAAGGATTTTTGCCACAATTTTTTAACATTATTTTTGTGGTAATAAGGTTTTCCAAAAGTTTAAAATGTGGCATTCAAATTGTTGCTCATCCACATTTATAGATAATATTCACTCTATTTGGGGCGCCTTGACTCTCTATTATCCGAAGCCCCTATAGATCTATACGGCCCTATATATATATATATAGCTCACCTACATTTTTAAATTGTAAATCATCCACAATTTTTCATGTTTGCTACATTCCTACAAAAAACAAAAATTGTGAAACATCCACAATTTTACAATAAATATAGTTTTTCTCCATATTTTTTTTTTATAAAAATTTCACAATTTATAATTTTTTATTATTCATCAATGTTATATTTGTGTAAATTTCAACATTTTTTTCTACAATCATATTTACCACATTAAACTTGTAGGTGGAAGCTACAATTTAATTTTCACAATAATGAATTGTGGAATTATGTTTTTAAAAAATGCTGAAATAATACTATTAAAAGCCAATATCAGATTCTTTTATGACAGTTATTTTTTATTTTTTTAATTTTACATTATTATATATTGAAAAATATACAATAAATAAATGTTTATCATTCACTATATCTAAATATAATTATTTACCAATTTCAATAAATGTATGTGTCTTCTCTATATACACTACACTTTTTAATTTTAAATAAAATTTCATTAAAAGATAAAATGATAATTAAAATATTAAAAAAGCCACTTACAAAAGATTACATAAATAGAACATATTTTCTATTTATTTAAAAAATATACCAATCATACTTCTTTAACACTTTCCTTTGACTATATATGTCTTTCCTTACCTCACTTAGAAAGGGGTTTTGGCTCCCCTTTTGACCTCAAGATGATTATTTCATCATTTACATAACTACTCTATAGTGGTAAACACACACACACACACACACAACACACACATATATATATATATATATATATATATATATATATATATATATATATATATATATATATATATATATAAATGAACTTGTTTGTCAATTGGTTTTGAAATTACAAATTCTCCTTGGAGTGCTTTATGGAAATGATTTTAGAATCTTGTAGAAATTAAGGAAGACAAGGCCAATGGGTAGAATAGGATATCGTTAAAAATCTTTGGTGCGTTATCTTAGAATTCCATCTCTTCAAAATTGATGATAACAGTCTAATGGGAACTATTCTTCCTATCATATTTATACGACACCACATGAAACTTAGATATGGATGTCACTTAGGAGAAAGTATAAACTTCCATTTCTCTGATGACATCATCTTCCCTTCCCTAGTAGAAAATTCATAATGCTTTCTCAACTCAAATATCCCTTCACTGTGATCAAAACAAAACACAAATAAAATCATCAAGAAATAAATGTAGAAATTGAAACTGATAAGCTACAAAATATCTTTTATCAATGATTTTATTTGGAAAATAAGACTATAGAACAGAACAAAGGAGGAACACCCAACTATGTGGTTAATTAAATTTAAATATGAATGTGTTATGATGTAAAAAATTGAATGGAAATTCCTCAAGACTATTTTTCTCTACAGCGTGTAGGGTTAGAACTTCCTCTCTAAATAGTTCACCCTACTATTTAAGGAAAATCTACCATATCACAGAGATAGCTAGAGACATAAATATCTCTAAAAATATAAATAAAAGTATTTACGTAACTAGACTCAGTAATTTGGGTCTCCGAAGAAGATGTTAATTTGTTAGCTTGGAAAGTTGTTCGTCCATTTACTAAGATTAGATAATAGTTATCTTATTATTGAGAATGTATTTAATTATTTTCTAATTTTTGATTTCCTTTAGTGACACCTTACAACCTATTTGTTATGGTTGTTAAGTTGTTATGTATCTCATTTGTCGATTGAGAATCGATCTCGGTCGTTGGTTTACCAATGAGAGTAGTATAAAAGGAGGTCATTAGGCATTTGGAGAAGCATTTGTTGTGCTAGCAAATGAGTTTGTAAGTTTGCAGTGATAGTCAAATAGTCTTGCAGTGTTAGTAAGGGCACAGTGATAGCGTTGGGGATAGCAGTGGGGAATATCAATGGGAGAAGTTGGGAGATTGTCGGAGTTCTGCTAGTAAGAGGAAAGGAATCTTTGTATCTCTTAATTTGCTGAAGTTAATATATTTCCTCATCTGTAGAACTAGTTTTCCCTTAGGGGTTTCGGGGACAATTTGTGCAAAAATTTGTGTTCTTTTTGTTACGCATTTCTTTCCGTATTTTTATTAGTGAAGTTGAAGTTGTGTTATTTTTCGATATTAGCTGTGAATTAGTTTTCAGCGAGTTAAATAATCTTTTAAGATAGGAGATTAATAATCAAGTGACTACTGATAGAATTTTCACTTGGTATCGAAGCTGTGTTAAGGGTAGAAAAGATTTTCCCTAGGAAAGAAATTGAGGTTTTATAACCTAGTTTGATCTCTTTAAATTCTTTTTACTTTTATCCTTTGAGATGGCTTTCACTGGTTTGAGAGATTAGACAGATTAGATGGTGCCTCGAATTTTGTGTGCGGAAGGCCATACTTTCTTTATTGTTGGAAGAGAATGGTATAAAGGATTATGTTACCACTGTTGTAATATACCTATAGATGTGCAACACAACTTGCAAAGATACAAAAATAGGATGCAAGGCGAGGAGGATTGTCCTTGATGGTGTCGAGGATCATATTATTCCACACATCTCTGAGTTAGATAGAAGAAGATGTGGGATGCCATTTGAATCTGTACCAGAATGCTACCACTAACCGAAAGTTGATTCTTAGAGAAAATTTGAAGAATACCCGGATGAACAAGGGAGAAGACGTTACAAGTTACCTCACCAAGCTTAGACTCATCAAGGATGAGTTAGCAGCTATTGGAGATAAGCGTGATGATGATGAGCTACTAGTAGTATAGCCCTAAATTGGTTTACTAAATAGTGGGATGTCTTTGTTCAAGTCTTTAGTGACGAGACACCTTACTTGGGTTGGGATCGACTATGGACTGATTTCACTAGGAGGAGTTTAGACTAAGTCTTGTCGATGGGGCAAAAAGAGTCAAAAAGTGAGGGAGAAAAAGAAAACACTGACCTAGCGGGAAAAGGAAAGAAAATAAGGGATTTAACAAAGGATCAAATTCTCAAAGTGAGAAGAAGAAGGACATGTCTAAGGTCAAGTGCTATGGCTATCACGAGTTTGGCCACTATGTTAGTATTTCGCCACAAAGGAAGAAGAATGATAAGAAGGAAAGAACTAGGTGGTGGCTTTGCTTGAAGTGCGAGAGGAGATCTCTAGGAGATTGGAGGATGAGTTTGCACTCATAGCTTGTATGGTCAGCTCAAACTCACGGTGTGTTTTGGTATATAGATAATGGGGCGTCATTTCATATGACGGGAGTTAGATAGTACTTCTCTAGCTTTTAGGAGGAGGACACCAATATCCTAATTTATATGGGGAACTTGTCCAAGCTCAACCCCGGTTGGGAAAGGGACTATTCATTTTAGAGGGAGAATGGAAAGATAGTTCCACTTCATGATGTCTTGCATGTGCCGAGGCTTAGGTATGAATCTAATTTACGTATTTGTTTTTAGGATAAAGGGTATAATGTACTTTTAGAAGGACACATGTGTTGATTAAGCCTGAGGATTGGAAATCACCCATAACTATTGGAGTTAGGAGTGGTCACCTTTATAGGTTCTGATTTGATACTCCTAAGGCACTTATGAGCAACGTGAGTAATCCTAGAGATCTTGGAGAGCTATGGCATAGGAGGATGGGCCATATTCATCATGGAGCACTTAAATTGCTTTGTGAGATAGTGACGGGTGTTCGGAGGTGAGTACTGAGCATGATGATGTATGTAAGGGATGTGTGTTGGGGAAGTTTACGAAAGCATCTTTTCAAGGGTGATGATAGATCTAAGGTGTTCTTGATCTAGTACATTCGGATGTATGTGGACCAATGTCGAAAAGTCTCTCGGAGGATATGTGTACTATGTTACATTTATTGATGATTTATCTAGGAATACGGATATACTTCTTGAAGACCAAGGATGAGGTTTTGGTCACTTCCAAGAGTTCAAGGCTCTTGCGAGAACTTCGGCGGGGAAGGAAGATAAAGGTTCTTGATTAGATAATGGAGGCGAGTACAAAGAAATGATTCCAAGATTTTGTGTGCACGAGAAGGAATCAAGAAAGAGTGGGATAGTTCCTTAGAGTCCACAATGAGAATGGAGTTGTTGAGAGGAAGAACCATTCTATATCGGAGGAAGCAAGGGATATGCTACATGACCAGGACATGCCCTTATCTATGGGTAGAGGCATGTAGTATAGCGATTTACATTAGAATAGGGTTCCACACAAGGTATTAGGGAAGATGACACTGGACAAAGCTTTCACAGGGGAAGAAGTCGGATGTAGGTCAGTTTAGGATATTTGGGAGTTTGGCATATTGTCATATTCGGAAGATACATGTGCCCGAGTTAGATCGAGGCTGCAGAGAGAAGGGGTACCTTGTTGGGTGCAGTGAAACTTCAAAGGCATATAGGATTGTTATTCCGAGGACTAGAAGAATTATCAATCGAGGATGTAATGTCAAGTTCATAGAGGACAAAGCATTTAGAAGGTCAGAGATTTTTCAGCACATTGAGATGATCAAAGTGAGCAGCCAGCAAAAGCTCCATGTCAAGTCAAGTTCGGCAAAGCTCAAGTATAGATTACTTAGTACAAGCATAGACTCGAGTAGTGAAGATTCATAGAATATGGAGCAAGCTGGTGCGAGCATGATATGCATCTAGAAGATTTAGAGGTTGATATTTCATCCTCTGATTTGTGATTAGGAAGTGAGGTTGAAACACATAAAGGGATACTCGGGAGTTTGTGGGAGCTCTTAGGAATAGTACGAGGAGAGGAGGAAAGAACTAGCCATGTTTAATGACTATGTGGCATTAGTTGACCGGTTGGTAGATAGTGAACCTTCCAGCTATCGAGAGGCTGCACAACATTAGGTATGACAAGATCTTTATGATTGAGAATATACTTCAATAATGCATAATGATGTGTGGGAGGTAATGCCTAGACCAACGAGATAGGGTAGTAGTTGGATCACGTTGGATCTTTAAGATAAAGCATGGTGCGAGATTGGTAGCATCGAGAAATTAAAGGCAAGGTTTGTGGCGAAGGGTTCTCTCGAAGGAGGAATAGACTATGAGGAGACATTTGCTCTAGTGGCCTGGTATACTTCTATACAAGATGTAATCTCATTTTGAAATGCACGAGATGGGATGGTAGATCCATGAAATGGATGTCAAGACAACATTCCTTAATGGTGAATTGAAGGAGGAGGTATACATAGAACAACCCAGAGAAGGCTTTGTAGCACACATACAAAGAGACCCACATGTGTAGATTGATGAAAGCCTTTTACGAACTCAAGAAGGCTCCTAGAGTGTGGTATGAGCACATTGATACATACTTGCAGAAAATGGGCTTTGTAAAGAGTGAGGAAGATGCTAGCCTCTACTACTTGGTGGTTGGGGCGAGGCTCTCATTCTTGTTCTATATGTAGATGACTTGTTTCTTACAGGTGCACTAGGGCTCATAGAGGATTGCAAGAGGGACCTTGCAGAAGAGTTCGAGATGAAGGACTGGGACTCATGCACTATTTTCTAAGCATGGAGGTGTGGCGAGATAGATGGAGAGATTTTCCTTGGTCAAGGAAATATTTCATTGAAATCTTGAAGAGATTCGAGATGGAGGACTGTAAAGCCATGTCTACATCTATGATCACTAATTGGAGGAAGGTAGATACATCTAAGGACAAAGATGTAGATCCCACCTTATAAAGGAAGTTAATTGGTTTGCTCATGTATTTGGTCAACACCGGGGATGGATATAGCATTTGCGATAAACTCTCTTAGTTAGTTCATGGTTGAGCAAAGAGAGTGCATTGGCCAGGTGTCAAGCATGTCTTGCGTTATTTGTGTGGTTCGAGATTGAGTATGGGATCAAATATGTTCGAGTAAAGGAATCAAGGTGATAGGCTATCTTGACGCCCAGTTGATTGGGTAGGTAGTACAACAGACAAAAGGAGCACTTTAGGGTGTTGTTTTAGTTTAGGATCAAGAGTTGTTTCTTGGTTTAGCAGGAAGCAGAAGTCTGGCTTTGAGTTCATAAGAAGCAGAATACATTGCAGCTAGCATGGTGACATGTGAAGCTATATGGCCGAATTTGCTAGTGGCCTTGTTTGGTGAAAAGGTTGAGACTCTTTATGATACTGTTTGTGACAATCGAGTTGCATCAAGTTATACGAGAATCTAGTGTTTCATGATAGGTCTAAACATATAGATATCAGGTATCACTTCATCAGGGATTGTGTATAATGAGGTGTTGTTCAACTCTGATACATACCTACGAGAGGAGTAGGTAGTAGACATTTTGACTAAGGCATTGGGAAGGAAAAATTTATCTTCTTAAAGATAAGATGGGTGTCATGTAGAAACTGACTTCCTCGCAAGAGGAGTGTTAATTTGTTAAGCTTGGATAATTTGTTCGTCCATTTTCTAAGATTAGATAATAGTTATGTTATTGTTGAGAATGTATTTAATTATTTTCTAATTTTTGATTTCCTTTAGTGACACCTTACTGACCTATTTGTTATGGTTGTTAAGTTGTTATGTATCTCGGCCGTCGATTGAGAATCGATCTCAAATTAGTTGGTTTACCTGATGAGAGTAGTATAAAAGGAGGTCATTGGGCATTTGGAGAACACAAGTTTTGGAGAAGCATTTGCGGTGCTAGAAATGAGTTTGTAAGTTTGCAGTGATAGAAAAGCAGGTCTTGCAGTGTTAGCATGAGGGCGTAATGATAGCGTTGGGGATAGCGGTGGGGAATATCAGCGGGAGAAGTTGGGAGATTGCGGGAGTTACGCGATGTAAGAGGCGAGGAATCTTTGTATCTCTTAATTTTACTGAAGTTAATATATTTCCTCATACGTGGAACTAGTTTCCCTTAGGGTTTTTCAGGGGATAATTTATGCGAAAAATATTGTGTTCTTTGTGTTACTCATTTCTTTTCGTATTTTTATTAGTGAAGTTGCAGTTTATTTGTGTTATTTTTCTATATTAGCTGTGTATTAGTTTTTAGCTTGATTAAATAATCTTTTAAGATAAGAGATTAATAATCGGTGACTACAATAGAATTTTCACATAAGCAATCCAAATCTGAACATTTGTAACTCTTAACTGCGCCTTTTGTGCATACTCATCATCAATATTCATATAGTAGGGAAATCACTAGAAATGCTCCTTAGTATTGTGGATCTTTGAGTCGAGATATTCAATGACTTTAAAAACAACATTTTTTTATAGACATAGTTCCTCTCTCAACTCACTACGTCAACACTAATCATTCATTATCCTCCACTTAGCTTGCCTACGGTTGATAATGTATTGTGATGCAATCCACGTTTATATTAATCATTAGTGTATTGTGATGCAATTGCATGGTAGTCATAATTTTAAGAGGAGCATCATATAACGCCACACATAACGTAAAACTACAACCACGTGGAGCAGCATATGAAATTTTATAATTATTAACATTTGTTTAATGTGAGTAAAATATCTAATAACACCACTCACTTTGTAATCTTTTATCAAGTTTCTCTCTCATGGTAGTTTTACTATTTTACCAATTTTGCATTCTTATAAAAATTCCCCCAATGTATGAATTATTTTTATTAAAAAATAAAGTTTAAATTAGATTTTTATAATATTATGAATGGAAACGTGGTAGGTATTATTTATATTAAATTTCGTATTTTTTAAAATTGATGATGTCATATTTCTATGGCAGTTTGACAATATATTAAATTTAAATTAGTTTTTATATTATATGGTTTGTTTTTTTGGTAATCTACTCACTATCATATATTATAATTAATATATATTTTAGGTAATATAATATTATTAAACTAATATAATTTTGTATTAGTTATATCAATTTTTTTGCTAATTTCAATTTAAAATATACTACAATAACTATATATTTTTACATAATTAGATTCTTATATTAGTCTAACTTATAATTTCTAGAACATTTCATTAAAAATGAAAAAATAAATAATATAAACAAGGTGACATTTCCAAATTATTGA